>JBBPMO010000841.1:666-15816 GCA_038090315.1 Xanthoconium stramineum | reverse complement strand
GTGGTTGCATTCTTCTCCTGGACCATGACAGCTCCAGAACTTAACTATGACACCCATGACAAAGAACTCCTTGCTATACATGAGAGTTTTCAAGCATGGTGACATTATCTAGAAGGCTCTGCAACTCCAATTGACATCATCACTGACCACAAGAACCTAGAGTACTTTACAGATACCAAGATTCTGACCTGCTGGCAAGCCCACTGGTTGGAATTCCTACGCCAATTCAACTTCATTGTCTAGTTCAGACCCAGACCACTTGGTGTGAAACTGGATGTCCTGACTAGATGCTGGGATGTCTACCCCAAAGAGGAGGATAGGGACTACACTCACATCAACCCACATAGCTTTCAACCCATCTTTACCCAGGAGCAACTTGTGTCATTCCAAAGGGCTACATACCTTGCTGCTCCGGTTCTTTGAGTAAGCACAATGTACGATGCCAAGCAACTCCACAATGACATCTTATTTGCACTTTCCTCCAACCCATTGGCTTCCATACACCTGTCCACATCCTCTTCCTCCTCCATGTCTTTTCCAAGCATGGAGTTCCCTCTCAGGTTACCTTTGATTGAGGTTCAGAATTCATCTCCCACTTTTTCCACTCACTAGGGAAAGCTCTTGACATCTGCCTTCATTTTACCTCTGGATATCATCTGCAAGGTGATGGTCAGACAGATGAATGAACCAGACACTGGAACAATACCTTCAGATCTATTGTGACTATCAACAAGACAACTGGTCTGAACTCCTGCCACTAGTGGAGTTCTCTTACAACAATGCTCCAAATGCTATCACTGGTGTCTCCCTCTTCTTTGCCAACAAAGGCTATCATCTGAACATCTTCATACATCCAGAATGAGACCTTACCTCCAAATGAGCTCGAGAGTATTCCATTGACCTCGACTTCCTCCACCAATTCCTCCAAGAAGAAATGGTGCACATGCAAGAGCAATACCAAGGACCTGCTGATGCTAGATGAACTCTGGCACTGGACTTCAAAGTCAGTGACTGTGTATTTGTCAAAGCAAAATACTTCAGGTCAACTAGACCCTCCAAGAAACTATCTGAAAAGAACTTAGGGCCATACAAAATCATCACTCAAGCCAGAACTCTTTCCTTCACTCTCCGACTTCTGGACACAATGAAGTCCGTACATCCAGTCTTCCATGTATCACAATTAGAACCATCTGTTCCCAACTCAATTCCCAACTGTGTACAACCTCTGCCTCCTT
Source organism: Xanthoconium stramineum (assembly GCA_038090315.1). NCBI lineage: Eukaryota > Fungi > Basidiomycota > Agaricomycetes > Boletales > Boletaceae > Xanthoconium > Xanthoconium stramineum. The sequence continues at coordinate 14,581 of JBBPMO010000841.1, read as the reverse complement.
TGATCAAAGTTGACAGAGAACTGGAGTATGAAATCTCTGATATCCTTGACTCAAAAATCGATCGAAGAAGATGCAACTGCAAGTTGCTCTACTTGGTGTGCTGGTCAGGGTACAAAGGGACTGATGAAGAAACCTCTTGGTTGTTGGCTACTGAGCTTGATCATGCTTCAGAACTCATCACCAACTTTCATGTCCAATATCTGGATAAGCCCAGACCTCACTCCAGACCATAAAACCACCAAGAGTACAATCAATTTCTTTTTACTATTTACAGGGGAGTGACAAAGAAACACTATGCCTCACTACCTTCTGCACCTAACTCGCTTTCCTCCCCCTCCTCCTCCTTTTCATCCTCCTCTGGGCTACTTCTGCTGCTACCCAACTCCACATTTATTCCAGCCTTCACCACTTCCCTCTGCTCATCCACCAAACCCATCACTTCCTCCATTTCCACATCTGGAACTCCCTCTAAACCCTCTGGCAAATCCTCTCCATATATCTCCTTTTCCTTGAGATGGATCAGGTCTTCCAGGATTAGATTTTGATGGTAAAGGTGCTGGTTCTGCACCTTCACTGTTGCCTCCAATGACTTGATGGTGTCCATGATCCCTCCAAACAACTTCGTCCAATCTGGCATTCCCTGCAGCTGGACTGAGCCCAACTCTGACACATCCTCTGACCTCTGTTTCTTATGTGGCTGGTCTCACTTCTCCACTACCTTCCACTTCCGCTTTGGCGCTTTCTCCTTCCCCAGTCTCTCACAATACCCCTTCATGGCCTTGCACTCTTCACAAGATTTTGACTTACCACCCACCAACATCTCACACACCAAGTCCCAAGCCTCACACCTCTGGCACCAAGGATCCAAGGTCTTCAACTTACCCTTCCCCTTGTCCTTACTTGATCCAGCATTCTGTTTCACCTAAACTTCCCCAGCCCACTGGACATTAGCACCACTTATCAGGGAACATCAAAACACTTACCCTCTTTTTGGCTGCCTCCTCTGCAGCCTTACACTTGGCCTCCTCCTCCGCCTTACGACATGCCTCCACTGCCTTCCAGTGCTCTTCCGTCTCTGCCACCTTCCTGTGCTCCTCTGCCTCCTCTGCCTTCTGCCACTCCTCCACATGCACTAGACAGTGCTGTCTCTTCTCAGTGTTCTTCACCTTGAACAAAGCATCAGGGTCATCATCATTGTCAACAAGGCAATCGTTGGACCAGTTTCAAATATTGGTGAAGTTGGACATGATGGTGGTTGATAAGGAAGAGGAGCAAACAGAAAAACCACAGACTTTATACAACCCTGGGTATTTTTCAAACTCAGACTTCTGACTCCGCATTGTCCTCCACTTTGACCACACTTTGGCCTTCAAGGGTTCAGGCCTAGAGGGGGGATACTGTCATATCTCATACAATCAACCAAGTCAACTCTGGCATTACAGTCCACTTCTGACCCCTTTAGAAACCAACTCCAGCACGTTCTTGCCCAGGACTCACTTCTGGACCTCTGGACATGTATTAGGGTTCCCTCTCATCATCCTCCATTTTGGTTACCCCCTTTTGTACTAAGGTTTAGTAGCATTCTTGCCACTAATCCTATGAACCTGCACCACAGTTCTGCATTCCAGACAGCCAGTGCACAGCCTTAGCATTCTACATCTGTTCCTGTTATTCAGCTCCATTCTCCGTTACCAATCCTGTACACCTCCATAGTATAAGTACTGTACCCCCAAGCCATGTATTCCCCTCAGTTTGAATATCAACTAAGATTCCACTCCCCTCTGATTCTTCACTAGAGTCTCTGACTCTCCTCTGAACACTACTCGACTTTGTTGCTGTGCAACATTAAGTCTTACCTCCAAGTTATCTCTGCATTCCAAAATCCGGAACAAAGACTTGACAAGGGCACAGTGCTCCTCTCCAAGTCACTGAAGCCAAGTCCTGTCTGACACTAATCTCCGGACATTCTGGAGATAGTTCTGGAGTTGACCCGGTCTTGACAACCTTCCATCAACCTTTCCATCAACTTCAGCAAAACAGAGCCAAATATCAAAGTAGTGAGCCTGCTCACAAAGTAAGTACAACACCCAGAATCTGTCAGAGCTGTTAGCATACAAATGTGGGATAACAGAAAGTATAATAAACCATTAGGGTCTGACTCAGATGTGACAGCAATTTGAACCACAACTTCCACTCATCAAAATACACAATCATTTGTGTTGTGCTGGCATGTCACTGAGAGGACTTTCAATAACTGATAATAGATTTAGTGATGATGGACAAGGTATCATTCAGATCTTTAGCCAAAACCAGGTCAATGATAAAGATCTGTTGCTTCAACCTCAATATTTCTAATAGAACTGAGTTTCTTGACCCAAGCACTGAAATGAGAGAAGAGATGGTTATGTGCTAAAACAACAGCAAAAACAATTTACATGTGTTTGGATCTTAATGATGTACATGATGTTTGATAGCTGACAAACAACCTGTTGACATAGACCTTATGATTCTGAAACATCTGCAGTTGCTTGTTTGGTAGGGATGGCCATTAATGGTACCTGCTTATTGGTCAGTTTGAACCAGATGATTCAATTGGTCCATGTCATGGTTCATCTCCACAGTCACCTTCCTACTCTTGAGATTCACTGAAAATTTCTTGCTTCTCCTTAGTAGCCACAATATGGGCAGAGAAGACTGGGTGTCCCAGAAAAGAGTTGCCTGGGCATATGGACATGTCCAGAAAACTGTGGCTTGACTTCAAGAGCATTGACATTGCTGAGCTGAAATTGGGCATGGGGTATTGGTGAGTAGGCCTCATAAGATATGTCAAAGTGCAAAGTTTGCAAACAAATGTTGAGGGATGAATCCTTGCATAACATGCCAAAAAGGGTAGCTGTAGAAGGCATTTCAGGTTGTCTGGGCATCAACAAGACTATGAACCACTGGTGAGGTAGAGGCAACAACTGGACAGAATGACAAAAAGAGTGGGTCACTTGAAATCAGTGGGTCAGGGGAATAGATAAGCTAGTTGACTGATCACCACACCTTTGTCAGGTAGGCATAACCAATGGTTTGGAGCTGAAATATTTGGATAAGGACATACATAATTTGCCAGAGTTCATTGAACAAACTTACTCTCCTAACAACCAAAAAAGCAAAGCTGTTGCTCTCCAGCTGAGATGCAACATTGCTAAAATCAGGTACATGATTTAGAACTAGTCTAATAAAGTACATCTCAACTATGAATGGGGGAAAACTCACCCTGCAATCCAGTGGCATGGTGCCACATGATCATGTTACTGATGGCAGCCATCACAGTTTCAATGCAGAGAATGAGGGTGGTATAGATGAAGGAAGAGAGGCTGATGTGGTTACAGAGGATATTGTTGACTAGGATAATTATGCAATCTTGCACAAGGGCTGTCCACACATTAGCCTTGGTGTAAAGAATGGATTGAAAGCGAGCTAGTGTGAGGCTTACCTAGTACTGCTAATAAGGGAACTTACCAGGTATGTACACAAACAGAATTGGGGCATCCAACAGGAAACAATTTGTGGGCAAGGGAGGTGCTTCAATCCAATCAGGGTCAAGAAGGGTTTGGAACATGCAGCTGAGCAACTTGAGTTCTTTGTTGATGTCAAACACATCATGATCATGCTCATCAGCACTATTATCCATGTCAACCTGGGCCATTGAATGCAGAGATGACATTGTAGGGTGAGTCTTGCCCAACAATCATGTGATGCAGATTACCAGCTGTCACTTGTCACACATGTGGGCCAGGTCAGTATTATGTAATGTTCACCAGCAAACTACTAAGTGCTCATTGTCAATACTGTCTGCTTGTCAGCCCATTAAATAGCACTGAAATGAGTGCAACCACTCATTCTCAATCTCAACTACTCACTCTCACTCTCAACCTCCACCACTTCAAATTTGTGGTCACACTGTGAGTGCAGTGCTCATCCTTGATCAACTCTAGTGCCTTCATTCTCACATTCCATGCCTTTGGATTGCTGATGCCAACACCTCTAGTCCTCCATGTTGTTTCAAGTGCAACCACCTGCTTTCCACACCCTCCATGTCATTTTGAGCACAACACTCATCTCCTGCCCTTGCTGTGTTCCTTCAAGCACAGCCACTTACATTCCACCCCCTCCACATCATTTTGAGTGTGAATGCTCATCTCCTGCCCCACTATGTCATTTCAAGTGCAATTGCTTGCTCTCCACCCCCTCCATGCTGTTTCAAGTGCAGACGCTCCACCCATCTTGTGCTTATGCTGAGTAGAGCATCAAGAGGTGGTAGAAAGGTAACAGGTGGTGAAAGTGACTAAGAACATTGACCAGGGAAGCCCAACAAACCACCAGACAGGTCTCAAGTCAAGTCCCACAACCCTGCACATGTACATGTTGAGTCAGGGGGTGAAACTGTGATTGAACAAAATGAGAGCATTTCACTCAAAAGTGCAGGTGTAGGGGTCAATGGAGAGGCCTTAGTGATATGCTGAAATGTGCAGAATATAGTCAAGAGGTCTAGGACATGTCAAGGCACCTGATTGAGGGAGAGAGACTAAGTGCATTTGCACATGGACAGTTGACAATGAGAGCTGATGAAAACAATCAGTGTGATGGAGCAGTTGTTGACAACATACTGTATCTAAAGATTCCCCAGATCTCTTACCACCACCTGACAAACTAGCAACTCAAGCAAACGAACCCCCAAGCATCAAGCTTGAGGGGGAGAGCAGAGCTGATATGAGCTCTGAAGCCAAGATCATGTCTTTTGATGTGCAGTGAGTAGTGAAAGCACTAAAACAAACAACTATGGCTCACTTAGGGAAAGCCATGGGTAGGGCAACCCATATGGGTCATGGATATGAATATCCATGGGTATGGATATGGGTTGGTACCAGCCAACCCATGGACCCATGAACCCATACCCATAACCCATGGTCTACCCATGGGATTTTTTATTGAGTGATAATTTCTGATAAATATTCAGGTATATAAGGAAATTCACTCATTACTTAGTTTACTTGACAGCACTTATGGCACTCTCATAAGTAATCTAAGTACATAAGTAGCTACAAGTGTGTAAGTCATTAGCAAAACCCTAATTTCAGCACTGTTCTCACACACTTACAGCACCTTACAGCCCAAGTACAGCATGTCACACACCCCAGTAGTGCTACTGTAGCTACAGAGTGTACATTTTATTTTCTAATATGTCATGGACTTAGTTTTGCCATGTGTGTCACATGGGTTGTGTTGGTTCCCCAACCCACTCATCTCTCACTTCCACCTCAACTGTGACCTGACTGCTCATCTCCTGCCTCTACCATGTCTCCTGCTTCCACCTTGTCCAGTTGAGCCTGAATGCTTGTTTCCCACCTCCATTATGTCTGTTCAAGCCTGAATGCTCACTCCCACCTCCACCATGTCCATTCAAGCCCACACACTTGCTGTCCACCTCCACCATGTCTACTTGAGTGCAAACACTTGTTTTCTGCCTCCATTGCCTCAAATCAAGCCTGAACACTTGTCTCCCACCTCCATCATGTCCATTTGAGTCTGGGCAAATGTCTTCCACCTCCATCACCTCAAATTGAGCCCAAATGCTCACTCCCACCTCCACCATGTTCATTCAAGCCTGAATGCTCACCATCCACCTCCACCATGTCTATTCAAGTGCAAACACTCATTTCCTGCCTCCAATGCCTCAAATTGAGCCCAAACACTTGTCTCCCACCTCTGTCATATCCATTGGAGCCTGAATGCCCACCATCCACCTCCACCATGTCTATTTGAGCACAAGCACTCCTTCCTGCCCCCACTGGTTTTTCAAGCCTCTATTTGAGCACAACTGCTCACCTGACACATGCCACTTGCTTACCCTCACCTTGTCCCCTCACAGGTACTGTTTCAAGTAGGATTTAAGTAAAATTTAAGAAGTAGTATTGGTAGTACAAATGTAGATAATTTTTGTATCTACTACCATGGGTCAACCCACCAAATCAGGTACCCATGGGTTGTGGGTATGGGTAAGATGTGGATATAAATAAGTATGGGTTGAGATTTTCATACCCATGGATCACTCATGTCTTTCCCTAGGCTTGCTACACTGACTTCCACATCCTCAGACCTCACATTTTCAAAAGAGGTGCATGCTTGCATTGGTGTTTAGAAAAGCTTTTACAGTTGATGGTTTTTGTAGGTGACCTGCATTTGGTTGGTAACTGAACCTTCCTTTGTTTGTATCCTGTCTCCCAGAAGTTTCCCAAATCCATGCTTCAGTGGTGTCAGATCCATTATGCAGGCTATACTTTGATCTTGTAAGTGTTAACTTCAAGTCCTCCATGACACTCAGCATGCTTACAATTTTTAGTTGATTAAACTGATGCCACATGAAGTTAATAGATTGTTACAACCCTATGCACTCCAAAGACTGTTATCTGTATTCACAATGGACACCATCACAACTACCTCAAGTACTACCCCATCCACCAGCATTTCTGCCCCCTACCAACACATGTATGGTAACACACCTGATTGCTTGGCAATACAGCAGCAGATGATATTTGTCTTGTCACTTGTGTTTGAAATGTCCCAGAGCTAATGAAGTGATACCTAGCCTCCATTGATCCAAGACTTCCACTGAGTTATGTTCTTCAATTCTGTCTGGATGTTCAGCCCGAATGTCTCTTTGTTCATGTAGGACAATACTGATGTCCAGCCAAAGACATATATGCATTGGAGCCTTACCTGGACTCTCATGCTAACCACATTCAATGATAGGAATTCACAGATAGCTTGTAATTGGAGCACTTCCCAAAGAGTGACCCTGAACCATGAAAGATTGTCATGATCTTGAAACAAGACAACACTGAGTACAAGGCATTCAAGGAGAGAATGTGAATCGGTGCACTGGGTGATCTTACTGGAGCCAAGACAGATGCATCAGCAGTGTCAGACAGTGATGAGGACCCTAGGAACATGCCAAAAAAGGCTAGAAACATGTCAGATCATGGGCACAAACACTCAGTGCAGAGTGAGAAGGATAACTCACCAGATGGAGCTTTAGATGTGACATCCACAGTACAAGGGAATGTCCTAGAGGTGATTGGGATGAGCATGTCAATGAAAGGAACACACAGAGTTGAGATAGGCCACCAGGAGCCCAAAGGATGACCAGGAAGTGAGGGAAGTCATTGAGCACGATTAGGAGTGTGAAACTGATGGAGACAATATCCACTGTGATGGGAAATGCCCCTGGAGTGAGGATAGTGAATGCATCAACAAGATGAGCATACTACATCATGTTAGAGGGCCAAAGGGCAAGCAGGATGCAATGGACATTATCAAGAGCAATATCTAGTATAGTTGTGTCAATACTTTTCTTTTCTATACTATGTCCTCCATTCTCTGAGTTTATTGGATGTGACTTTGTTGATTGAACTTAGCATGAGAACACTTAAGTAAGCAAGTCAGACACATGCTGAGAATTTCACTAAGTCTCTCAGCTCATCATCATTCATATTGACACAACAAGGACATGACACTATGATACCCTCCATAGTACATATTTGAATCCAATTCCCTCTTTTAATTCTCCCAACATCTCTTGTATGTTGCCCCTCCTATGTGCAACTAGACTTGCTCACCCATACCAGGGCAAGAGGGGAATGGTGACCACCGTCCAAGTCATTGGCACTGCGGGAAACACACCTCTGGTGAGGATCCAAAGTTGGTTCCCCTGTTGGAGCTCTCTGACAAAATTTCTCCATACATAGATCTACCTCAATGTTGTCAGAACAGACAGGAAGCCACATCAATGGCAAGGCCAAGTTCCAGCTTCCTGGGGAAGCATCAAGGATTGTGCCACTGTTGGAATCATTCACAACACTAAAGAAAGGGGCCTGTGAGTATCTGCATACTTACTCTTTCTTGTGGGATTCATGACTGATGCATGTTCTAGCATATGACCTGGTGGAACAGTCATTGAAGGGACCACTGGAAACACTGGCTTTGGCTTAGCACACGTCACACAGCTACAAATGCATGATATTCATGCCCAACACACAGGTGCCCTTTACTGTCATTCACATTCTTGTGTCTTCACTCCTCATTCAATCACCAACAGAGCCCAGAAAAGATTGACCTCTTGTGCATGCTGCACAGAGGCATACCCTGCTGTCCCATTCAAGAACCCACAGAGCTACAACCATTAAGCACATGTATATGCTGCACAACTGGACAATGCTATATGGACAGATCAGTTTGACAACATTGCAAATGCCCATGCACACTGTCTCATGACCAGCTCTGAGATTTGGGCACAGTTGGAAGGAGCAGTTGATGGGTTCATGTGTGCAACCAGGACCAGAGGCCCAGTTGCCCAGCCCTCCTGCCACCCTTTATTGCACCTGTTGACAATTCTGTACCTCCAACAATGCAACAGTGTTGTTTGGTCCCTGTCTCACTTGCCACTCACTCACCACACACCTGGATCATCACCACAACAACAATAACAACCCCACCATGATGGCATTCTCACCACATTACCATCACTGTCACCCTTGCCTCTGCACCCTGTCATTGGACGGACATGTTGAGAATGACATCAAGAAGGGTAAAGGGAATACAAAGGAGTAATTTTGGTTTATAGGGTTGGTGATTGTCCTGGTGTACTATAGTGGTGTTTGACATAGTGCTATATTGATCTCTGTAGCAGGTTCATGGTAATGCGAAACTTGCTATCATAGCCTGAAGTGCGAACTTGGTAACAATATAAGTCTACAAAAGTGGAGGGAGACTATAAGGTCAACAAGTATTATATAGACTACAATATGCTATATTGTAACTCCAATGCTTGTAACCCAGTCTCAACCATGATTATAAGTGTTGATTTATGTTATTTGCATATCAACCTTTATCATTTCTTTATCCTAATTACAAAAGGATTATCTGGTATATATCAGATTGAAATTCAAACGATCAATGATAAAATGTTTGACAAAGCACAAAATTTATGATGTATTTACCAACATTATGATTAGAAAAGGGCTATATATACATTTAGTTGTTGATATCAAACTGACAACTACTTGATCATATTTATCTAGGAATATCTGCACCTCAAAATTTCTTGATGTATTGGTATGAATGGCTCTGAGTCATATGAGGTAAGCAACATTCAGTAGTAACTGACTACTACTGACTTGGAATCTCCATGCAGCCACAATGGTCACTTGATACTACCCCTATGACCAACAATATTACCAATGTTCAGCCTGAGATGAGGCCTGATATGTCAGACTTGCCTCTGGCCCAATGACAACCACAGCAATTACATCAACAGCTTCCCTTATGTTTCAGGGATGTTCTTCCCAAGCCTCCATCCCTTGCTCAATCTCATGAGCTTAATGTTAATCCAGGCTGTCCACCATATTCCCCTGCACTCAGACCTACAATCCTAGATGTGCTGGTCCTGCCTTCATGTCAGGTGTTTAGAACAAAGCAAAACAAATTTGGACTATTCCATATTTATAATTGCCAAACTCTCCCATCTCATGATCCTGTGGATTCATCATCAGTTACCTATGCAATTCCATGCTTGGATGGTGCAATTCTGAGACCCTATGCAAATAATTCATTTCACTCTTATCAAAATGAAAACTCATTCTTGCTTGGGGACTGGTACTGGAACCATGGCACCCAGAAGTCCAAAAAGAGCTTTTGGCAATTGCTTGAAATCATTAGGAGTCCAGATTTCTGCCCAGAGGACATTCAGGACACTAAGTGGCTTGCAATTGATTGCAACCTGAGAAATCTGGGCTAAGCACAGCCAAAAGACTCCTCTGACTGGAATCACACCACAGTCACCATCACCATTCCATTTCACAATTATTGTCAAAACCCTGGTCCCAAGATTTACTCCATCCCCAACTTTCAGGGTATGTCACTATCAACAGAATATTCCAATGCTAAAATTGATTTATTCAGAGTCATCCCCATGCCAAAAGTTTCAAAACAAGGGGTTCGAGCACCACACACAAATGGTGGTACTTGTGCCACACAAGATCAAATCCCAAGGCAGGCATGCCTACCAACTGGCTAAGAGTGGCCACAAACAGGCTGTTGCCAATATGGATTCCACTCATCTTTCCAAACAGCCAGCCACCACAGAACAGACCTCAAGTATGCTCAATCTCCACCAACTTTCTGCCACAATCAATGCTTCCTTGGAGGATCAAGGCTCAAGCTCGTTCCATTCAAAAGATGTTAACCCCAACACCATTCCTCCTTCCATACCATCCAGCTATGGTCCTGCATCTTCTGTCACCTCCAATGGAACAAACATCACCAGCATCAGCCATGGGAAAAGGAAAGCAGATCACATGCCATCTGAAGTATCTGAAAGCGCTTGCAAGCACTTCTGTGCACCAACAATTGCTACTCAAGTGGAAATGGATGGTAGTGCAGTAATGCAGGATATTGCCACTGCTTTCAAGGATTTTTTGTGCACAGTGGCTGATGCCAACAAACCTTCATTGAAGGTTCCCAAGACTGATCTCAGTCAAGTGGTGAATATCCTCAATCAGCATACCAAACTCTCTGTACTTAATAGGCTTGCAATCAGTGACTATCTCACAAGTAATGTAAATCAAGCTATTGTCTTTTGTAGCATGTCAGATATGGAGGTGTGGAAAGTGTGGTTACAGGTGGAACTTCAGTCCATGCAGTAGCTTATTTCAGTTGTTGTAACAATAGTATGAATCTCATGATGATTGGACACTGGTACATATTGTTCATCCATGATGAAAACTACTACAAAAGTCCATGCTGTCAAAGAGTATTCTGATAGTCAGTCCACATTTCCTGGGAAATCTGATCTTGTAGAAGCTTTGCTTGCCATCTCTCCACCACATTGGCAGGTCCATCAGCTAGAGATCCAGTGAGCACTTCATTGACTTCCTCCTCCATATCTCCATCATCATTGTTGCCCCCCTCATTCTCATACCCATCAAAGAAATCAGGGTCAAACATCTCATCAGGATCATATTGGTGCATAAAATTGTGGAGTATGCACAGTGCAGCAGAAATATGAGCCTGAATACCCATGTCATATTTGGCAGGGAACTGATGCCAATGGCATTTCATTACACTGAAAATGCATTCTATGATGTTCCACAGAGCCACATGGCATAGGTTGAAGAGCTTGCAAGAGTTTTGAGGACTAGAGAAAAAGAGTGAGACAGGGGGTGCATTGATCATGTAAATGTACCATAGTCTGGCTTGTCACCATTCTCATAAGTGATAGTGCATGCCACAAAATGGTACCATGAATGCCATAGATATTCCAAACCCCACATCTGCAAGGAGGTATTTTCCATGGGGAATGCATAGGTCACTTGAACACACAGTATTCCAGAGAGCTGCATCAGGAGTTGTGCCATTCCAGCCAGTGAGTGCATATGTGAAAAGAAAGTTGAAGTTGCAAATGAAAAGACAGTTCTGGGACAGGAACCCCTTCCGGTTTTGCATGGTTGTATGTTTACTTTCAAGTACAAAAGCCCAGATATGAGTACTGTCTATCACACCAATGCAGTCTTTGAAAAATCAGAAATGAGGATGTCCATCAATAGCAAGCAGGATTGGTGTGGTAGTGGTGGGAAAGATGACCTGGGATGTGTAAAAAGGTGCTGATGAAAGTGCAAAGAGGATGTGTTTGAAGTATCTAGTAGAGCTATAGATTAATCTCCAATGCAATAACACAAATAAGCTCACTTCAAGATTGTTTCTGGTGAATGTTGGAACTGCTCAGCAAGGTGCCAGGTTGAAAGCCCAGTGACAGCAGTGTGCAGGAAAATGGCAAGTTGCTTTTCAACAGAGATACCATTTTTGGATGGCACAATACCATTCTTGATGAGTGCTTCTGTTAAACATCAGCAAAACACTGAAATGCTGTGCAGTGCTGTACAGTGTGCTACAGTGACACAGTACTACAGTTAGGTCCCTCCCTGTACAGTGACATAAAATATGCTTAAAAGTGAATTTAAATGCTATACAAACAATATAATTTGCACCTGAAGACACTGGTTGACTGTGGATGACTGTACTCAGTGTAGCACTGTGTGAAAAAGGGTGTTTTACTGATGAAGCCTGGAAGACCTCTAATTTGATATCTAGCAAAACTGAGATTCTGTCTGGATGGCCATTCATTAGCTCAAATACCCAGGCCTTACCTGTGAGGATTGAAGTATGGAAGGGGATTGGTGCATTTGGTGTGAGGAAGAGTAGGTTGTAGTAGTAAACAAGCTGGACAACAACTGTGGTGAGCATGAGTGCCAAGTGTTGGCAGCATATACAGGCTTGCTTGGGCTGCTGACTTTCAATATCCATGCTGTTGGTGGCCCATATGGCATGTTGCTGCGTGCTGCAATCACCTATATACTGCATTGAGATCTATCTATAGACTAGGACCCATGACCCAGTGAATCCCAAGCCACTCTCAGAGTTACATGTTTCAAAGTCCAAATTTGAGTGAGTGAAAAACTTGGTGTCTGAACAGACTCTAAACCTTGTCTTCACAGGATGCATTCTCCATGCAACTCAGCCATACTGGTTTTGACTTCTTTCATATGCTTGTTGTTGACTTACTGTATAAATTTGAGTTTGACATATGAAAGGCTTTATTCATCCATTACTTAGGATACTGAATAGCCAGCCAGGGATTAGTATCACAGAGCTGGACCAACAGTAGGATTGCTACAAGTCAACATACTATTCTAACCTAAAGTTTCTGCTGCTCAGCTACTGCCAAGTGCCAAAATTTGGTCACAACATCATTTGATGCTTTAGGAGAAATGAAACAAACAACTGCACACAACTTTGAAGATCTTTTGCAGGTGAACATGTAATCCAGTATTGACTTATCTGATTACTGAGCATCATTTGATTTGTGCAATACCTGTGTTTGAAGGACTTTTACCAGAACCCCACAATCACAGGGTATTGCAACTCTTGTTTGCATTGTGCCACTAGCATGGGCTTGCAAAACTCCAGCTGTATACTGATGATACATTGGACATCATGGAGACCATGACTTCTCAATTGGCAAATTTGCTTTGGGAACTTAGGGCTCAGCCTTCCAGACAAAGGAACTTCAAAGAAAGGCAGAAAATCATATGAGACAGAAAGCTAAACAAACTTCCACCACAGCCAGCCACCCTAATTCACAAGCCTGCAGCTCACAGTGCGAGAAAGTATTCAGCCTTCAGACATACAAAATACATGCTCTTGCAGATTATCCTGTACAAATCAGGATATATGGTACAACAGACTTGTTCTTCACACAGATAGTGTGTCAGTTTTACAAGTCAGACCCAAGCACTGAAATATTTCTAGGGTGAGCTAGAGCATCAAACCAGCAAAGGCCATTATATCAGAACAAGTCACAAAAAATATTTGCATTAGCTGGCTGCTATTGAGCATCACCAGGACCACATTCAATGCATTCACCCACAAATTACATCCACACCTCTGGCCAGAGTAGTGCCCAATGACATGCCAGAGTGCCATCACTACATTGGTAGTTCATATAATGACCCTGAAGATTAATGCTTTTTATGCATCATAATTGTGACAATCCAGCTGTTGTGATATGTTGCTCTGCACATTGAGGACATTGCATGATGACAAGACTTCTATTTGCCCAGAATTTCATCCTGAACTTCAAAGCACACCTACTGCCACACATAGCATAGATCCATGGAAGACTTCCAGGTCATAATGAGGCTGCTCAATCACTCCTGGTTGTTAGCAATCCTGACCACAATGGTGAATGGCAACTGGCACCCAGTCACATGGTTATCCAAAACAACTGCATTTATCATTATAAAACCATCCACAT
>JBBPMO010000840.1:0-15821 GCA_038090315.1 Xanthoconium stramineum | reverse complement strand
CTACACTTTGTGACCCTCTTATGAGCAGTGGGCCACGTTTTGTCAGGGTTGTATTGTCAATGAATGTTTTTATTATACCTAGCGCCGGAACGTACGAAAATTTTGTTCAGTTCGGGATTGTGCGAGGGAGGTTCAAGCTACAAATTAGGTGTGGTTGGGTCTGCCGTATCGCAAGCCAGTGTAGTGGCAAAAGGAGGCTGGGGCCAAAAGGCATGCGAATTCTCTCTGCAATCTCTTGCGCCATGTACGGGTTTTTCACCACATCAGCATTGCTGGCCATTACTGACATGATCATAATCCAGTATGTTGTTAATTTTTTCTGCTTGGCCTGATTGGCTAACGTCAAAGTTTGACATGAAGTGCCATCTACCCTCTGTCGGGGATCGTTATTGCGGGCCCTATGATGGGCTGATTTTCCACTGTTTCGATGGATATCAGAAGTTTACGAAGGGCCCCGATATGCTCCTAATTCTTGACCCCTAGAAGAAGTGTCAACTTTGGGGTACTTCTGGTCATGCACACTAATCCATCACAGGCTCATCTGGTGCTCCTCATGAGTGTCAGGGATGTTAGCTAGATTCATGGAGCTAATACAAGGTTGAAAGCGGATGATCAAATGCGCCGGTGGTACGACATCCTACTCGCTGATCGCCCTCTTCCGCGTTTATGATTGAGCTTGTTTAACACATCCCTCCGCGTTTACGCTGGTGATGTCGCTACTGGGAAGGTAGAACCTGCTTTCGCAGATAAACCATGTCTCGACCATTTGCTTGAAGTGGTTGGGACATTGACATCCTTTCTCATGAAGGGTTCACCGAGATGCAAGACATTGTTGGAGACATGATTAGGAATACTGATGCATTCAAGTGAGCAGGCTCTGAACTTTGCATATTACATGACTTAAAGTGTACACGATGACCGTGTAGCATGTACTCCAAGCCTGCCTCTAATTGTAGCATTTCTCTGAACTCTGCGTGGAAAGTGACCCTCTTGGGGTGACGTAGATTAGTGATCGACTCAGCTTCTTTCTTAGATGTGTCGTATATACATCTGCGAGGGGGGAGGGTGAGCGCCAAACGACGAGAGTCGAGATAGACCACTTGAACTGAGTCTAAGCGCAGACTTTGTGTGGTAACTGCTACTAACTGCTACGTGTGACAGGCATAGATCCGGGTGTCTAATTCACGACGCGGTCAATCTGGAGGCAGTCGAACATGTCTTCCCACCGCGCAAGAGACCAGCGTCGTTCTTGGGAGCCACACAACGTGAGGAGGGAGGTGCAGTGCGAGCGCAATCAGAGTAGTACATAGCAGACGTTATTCGATCACATGTCATGTTACAAAGTCGAAATTACACTTCTAGTTCATCGTGATATCTCACATCTTGCGGATCACATTAGAAAGCCCCCTTCGAAATCCAATACCCCACCCACGCATCCGCCTCAACCTCGCCAATCGCACGCATGTTCGCCATCGTCGCGCTCACCTCCTGCGCCTTGGAAGTACTAAAGTTGGTCATCCCGCCCGCCTCCGTGTCAGTGGTACCCTGGGCCCGGGCGGCCTCGTCACCGCGCGACAACGCACGGAAGAACTCGAGCAATTTGATGGCGGGCTGCGTAGCCAAGTACATTAGCAACAAACGGCAAGATGATCCACACAGTATCTACTCACGATCTTGGCCAAGTCATCTTCCGACGCGTTTTCAGCTTTGGTCTCCAACAATTTGAACCATTCCCCGAATGGAACGATTGGGAGGACGTCCTCTCCAGAGAGCGCCTTCCGCTTGATAATCGCGCGTCGCACGAACGCGATAATCTCTGCCCAAGGCGCATTCCTCGGGTTGACAATGTTGAGTGTGGGCGGTGCCGCCTCTTTCGCAAAGCCAGTCTCCAGAATGGCAGACGCCACTTCCTCCTCGCGCAGCCACGACACGCCCTACGATCGCCATATCAGCATGCATGAACAGAAGTAGGGACAACAGCGTTTGGGTCACATACACCGACAGCTTCCGGAAGTCCACCAAGAGCAATGCTCGATTGGACGATAATCGGGAACCAGTCTGTCGTAGCCCACGATCCACCATGTCCACCCGCGATTTGGCCAATGCGGAGGGAGGTGACGTGTAATCCGCTCTTGACGATAATCTACCCATCTGTGTTAGCAACGAACGCCTGATCATGTCGTTCTCGCGTCACAACTCACCTGTTCAGTGGCGTATTTACCCTCTCCGTAGCCTCCTCCGACAGCAACGGCAGGGTCGAACTGGACTTCTTCTGGGAAAGGGCCTTTCAAATTATCCCAACCCTGGGCAGACCCCACAGAAGACGTGAACAAGAAGCGGAGGTTTTCCTTCTGAGATGAATCGAGGCCAAGGTCGACTAGGTTTCTAGATGCCCGAATGCTCTCCTCAAAGGAAGAGATCGCCAAGTTAAAGTCAAGGCGCCAAGCGTTGTGTATGATCAATGTGACGGATTTCCGGATCTGCAGACAGTCAGTGAACGCATACTTGGCAAGCCAAGAATGAACCTACCTCTTCATACTGAGCCGAAGAAAGGCCACACTTCTGCAGGGATGCATTCGCTTCAACGTAGACCAGTTTGTCCGACTCCAAGAGGTCGAGCTGAAGTCCCCTGTCTTCAAACGCCGATTTCTGTCGTTCGGCGATCGATTTTGTAGAAGAGGGACGGTTGAAAGCGTAAACGCGCTGAACTACAGGGCTTTTGAGAAGCTCCGAGAGAAGGAACGATCCGAGACCGCCAGTAGATCCGGTGAGCAGTACGACGGCGGGCTCGATCAATTGGCTGTTGGGCAACACACCATCGACGGGTCCTTCTAAGCCGACAGAATATCTGTCGACCATTGTGTGGATGGCTAACTTGTGTTGCTCTATGAAATCTGTTCCTAGTCCAGCGCTATCACCGTTGACGATAGCAGCGATGCGCGCACTGAGCTGCTGAATGGTCGGGTTTTCAAAGATAATGCCGGAGGGGATATGAGTGGCAGCCTTCTTGGCCCCTGGATCTGACGATTTTCGCAGGGCGCCCAATATCCGGTTACGGAGGTATGTGACGCTCAGACTGAAAAACATAGTGTGAGCAACATTCCAGCTTCACTATGCTACGAGACTCTTCACCTATCAAAGCCTTGAGCAAACAGGTCAGCACGGGGATCAACAGAACCGCTGGAGCCGATGACACGAGCATGTTCCAACAACCATTCCTCGAGCGCGTCGCTGGTCCACGCTGAAGGCGCAGCCAGGCTACCTGGAGCTTCTGCACTTGCTTCGACAGTATCATACCTTGCCGAGTCTAAGATTCATACAACATACGTGACGTGATCACTCACAATGCGTTGATCTCTGCTTCGTAAGCATTCAAAGTCGCTTTGCGTAGAACGGTACCCTTGGGAGCACGTAACATGGGCTTGTCTTTGCTCGTAATCAGAATCATCTCCTTGAAGATGCGGCTGAATGCCGGCGACGGCTTGTTAGCCTCGTCGATAACAGGCCTTTGATTCGTCTGCTGAGCGAATGTTCTTCCCAAGCGACACATGAAGCACATACCAGATTTGATTTCTAAACTCGGCCACGGCCTTCTCGTCGTCGACGTCGACGGCCTGTCGTGGCTCAATGAGAATACCAACTTGGTTACGTTCCCGTCCAAACATGACAACACCCTGCACTAGAGGGGAAGACGCGATGACGCTCTCCATTGGGGCAGGTACCGTCTTCTCTCCAGACGCGAGAATGATGACATCGTCAGCCCTTCCAATGCTGTCGATGGACATCGATACCACTTTAAATCTAGACAAACCGGGCAACTCACATCTTCCACAAGTTCTTCGTTGGATGTTTCACAAAGACATCCGAAGTCGCGTATCCCTTCACGTCCGGTAAATTCTCTATCCCAGTCCCGTGATGTTCCGTCGACTACTCAAGTTTGTGAGCCGTTCATAACACTATTATGTCATGAAAGATCCCATACCAAGATCTGTAACTCGTAAGTATCGTCTCCCTGCGGGGCCCACCTGATTTCTAGCTCGTCTGAGAAACGCATCCACATCCAATCACCGTCTGCGATATCTTGCTTATGAGGTACTGCCACGGGGATTCCAAATTCCGTCCCGCCATAACCACTGGCGAGTTGTACCCCGGCGGCCCACAATTTCTGGCCGACCTTAACAGGTAGAGGACCACCCCCATACGCCTAAAGATATTGAGCACGAGATGAGGTAGGCTACATGATGTGAAACGCACGACAGCGTCCATCTTCTTCAGAGCTTCGACAGCTGCGTCAGACTCGACCATCTGTTCAAGGAATGTCGGAACCGTCATGAGGACCCTGCATTCAATCTGCTGGAGTTGCTCGACCATACTGTCGCTCGTGGGTATCACCGGTTGGGCGAATGGGTCGTTGTACGAACGAGGAGGATAGACCACAGTAGTGACGAGGTACGCAATTGGAACGTAAAGCTCGGTCACGATACCGAAGATATGGAATGGGGGCAGTGCCATGGCACCGACGCGACGGGGATGAGGAAGTTTATCATAGTCGCGGAAATATGCTGCGGAAATTAACAGGTTTATCATGAAGTAGTGCATGGTAACGTACGCTGCCTCAACCATTGGATTTGGATCCTGTGAGAGTGAGGGATGGGTTTAGGGAACCCGGTGCTACCCGACGAATGAATGTAGATGGCAGGGGAATCCAAGTCCGGACGTTTCAGGGAAGGGGGATACGGAGTAAAAGAATCGGTCGCGACCTCCTTCCCAGGTTTTGGAAAGACGTGACGTAGAGTGGGGATTTCATAAATGGTCAGCTGAACGCCGTCCATTGCACGTTGGATGCCATCTATAAGCGCTTTATGGGCGTGATTAAGCGTTGCGATACGTGAACAGTTGGTCTTCTTCATCATATTAACAACCGCCGCCGCCGAGTTTCGGGGCGATACCGGGAATGGCTAGATCGTATTGTGAGAAGGGGACAAACAAGGACAGATAAGAACGTACAACCCATCCGGCAATCGACAAGCCTGCAACAACGGTATGGTAGAGTATCGTGTCCGTGTTGGCAATGATCATGACGATCTCTCCATCGGAGCCTTGGCGGGAGGGGCGAAGGGCGTGCGCAACTCGGTGAGCGGCTCGACCGAACTCGGAGAACGAGATTTCTGTCAGATTTCCGGGAACGCTCTCATTCATGAAAACAAAGATTGGAACAGAAGGGTTCTTTTCCATATGAAAGTTGATCAAGTCGGGGAAGAGGAGCGAGTGGTCGAGAGGAGGAAAATTGAAAGCAGTAGACGTCATGCTGATTTAAGACGCGGTTGGTTACTTTGGATGATTGGCAATGAATGTTGCGGTCATGGCGAGGACCTTTATATCTGAGCAAGCTAGCGAATAGAAGCAGAGATCAGCCACGGAGTACACACCACGGTCATGCAGGGAATGTCATAAGTCCGCGTCCTTCCCGCACGATTAGCAAGCTGGACGGAGTAGTTCAATTCCGGTATTTGTCCAGTGCCGGAGGCTCCGGTAAGACGCACCGTCGACTAGTAAGGAAAATTTCCCTGAGCCTGAGATATTCGTGATGCGCCCATGGTGCGCCTTCTTTTATGCCGTGGTCGATTGTCTTATGACTCTCTAGCCACTGGGTGTCTCAGCGTTTCACTGGAGGCAGAACACGTCTGATCAATGGCCTCGCTGGCGACAGTCGAAAGGGACTTGTAAGTACCTTCGCATAAGTGAGGTGATAATATAACCGGGGGTTGCCGAATACTTTCTGCCCACACACGCCGCTACTGCCCGGGCCCGATCACTCGCGGTCCAAAGTTGATCCTCGGACAGTCAAACCTCCTCGTAATCACTCTCTCGAAGTGTGCGGAAATCGTGCGCATCACCACAATATGTATCACGTTTGGCATCCTAAATACGATAACTTGATGACAAGTATGGCGAGTACCTACGTCTAGGAAGTTGCCCTCCACAGTTAATTGGCACCAACGCCAATGCCACATGGTGGCACGCGTCCCAGGTCTCCATAGGTATGTAGACTCGCCAGTGCTGGCGTATGCAAAAGTTGCAGCAAAACTAGATCATTGCTTCCCACATTATCACGAGCTTATCTCTGACTCAGCTGTATTGTCTGTGGCGGAAATAGGTTTACCGTGTCTCCGGGTCTCTGCAACCCCACATGTCCCCAACTGCAAATAACCCCGTCTCTAACGTACGCCCTCTATGCCCTTCCACTCCAAAACGGGGGAACCACTCCCACTGATCACGCGTTTCGCCACAAACGCCACCGTAACCGAAATGACCGAAGGAATGATGCAATAGGTGGAGTCAACGAGATTGCACGCGGGTAAGATCATCAGCACAGCATCATTTTTGCCAGGGATCGCAGCCAGGTACAATCTAGCCCTCACTGTCTCCAGGCTGCGCCTTGTCCATCACTCACAAATATTTGTTGTTTGCTCTTGTGGTACTCACCTTCAAGCTTCCCCTCATCATTGGGGAACACCTCCTGCACGATAATTCCGAGATGTCACGAGACAGCTGACATACCATCCCCAACATGGAAAGCGACCGGATTTGGACCTATCTCAGTCTAGTCTTGGGAGAGTACCAGAAGCCCTGGGTTCTGGGCCAGGAGGCAATATTGCTAAGTCGAAACGACTCCGTCAAGGACCCGTACGCAACATGGTCTGCATTCAGAGAAGCTGAGTCGAGTCGCTGCAAGGACGTCCGTGTCAATTTGTCTAGTCACTTGGTCCGAAGACTGCGGAGAGATATGGACTGCCAACCAACCAACTTTCTCACCCCGTATGTACATCAACGTTTCAATTCCTGGACTGGCTTTATTTTCTGTCCAGCAGGGTCACGTAGATGGCCGCTTCCGAGTATGGAACTTGAAACGAACCTCAGCCTGGCGATATTTTTTCGCTGACAGACCCGACATCTCAGGTGGACTCATGTTCCTGAAAGCCTTCACAAACATACGTGACAGATTAACGAGCACACCTTCCCCAGAAATTCCTATTGGCACCTACTCACTCTGAGTGCTTGGGAATGTCAAAGTTTCTCCTGGATCATTTTTGGGTCCAGGGAGTGGAGGGCTGTGGCCCCGGAACGCAGCGAAAGGTCTATATGCAAAGAGTGGACACTTGGATCAAACTTGGATTGCAAGCCCTAGGTTCTCTCTCGTTGGGCGCTATTCTCATAGGGCCAGAGCCGGACTGCGAGGACGTCGTGTACATATGGGAAGTCAGATGTCTCTAGGAACAATAGGTAAACCCCCACAAGTACGCGGGCATGTTAAGGGGGCACCTTTCCAGATTCTAGCTGCATTTCTTCGTTGCCATGGAAGGGGTTCATAAAGCGGTATAGAAGCGTCTTTACGTATTGCCGTATGGGTACTTAGGCTAAGCGCGCATAGGACAACTTCTCTGCGGGCGTAAAGTGCTTTCTTCTAATCTCTACCCTAATCATACACACGGTGACGACCCTCCGTGTACTCAACCATCGTGTCGTGCGCTCAAAGAGCACGGGACTCATTAAACTTGGGAGTCGCATGGGGTCACAGATGGCATACAACCTCTTTTCCAAGAAGTTGACACAAACCTCCGATTCACGCTTTGTGGTGCAGCGCCAGAGCGCGCGCTAACCTTCCGTCGAAACTTCCTGTCTCAGTTTCCGGGGACGAATATTGATATCGTACAGACCCTCGACGAGTGAGTGCCTTTCCGTGATCCGATCTTGCTTGCTCGGTTGCAGGTCGGTTCATGTTGACGCAACCGACAGAGCCGTACGTGCTTCCGAGTCCAAGACAATGATTACGATGGTTCCCTCTTCGTCTCAAGTCAAGACTACCCGTGGCCAAGTCAATTCACAGAGTGTTTTTCGCTTGGATACTCTCCAATGCTTTCAGCGCAGTTATAATCTCGTTTTCGTCAGTACTAGATGTCGGTGTCGCGCCAAGTTGTCAGCGATGTTATCCGAACTGGGGCACAAATCATGATGGACGATGCGCCCGTATCTGGGGGTTTGTACTATTTGAAGGATCTCCGTCTCGCTTATTGAATACAATAACAGGGGTCGTCGGCACGAAAGCGGGCACGCTTACATTCCTCCAAGTGCGGCCAATTCTGGAGCTGATGGGGAGCATATCTTTTACTGTGGCACATCCGGTGCAGGATTTGAGTGTCAAGATTTGCAATATCCTTGTGCTCAGCATCCAGCAGATCGCAGTCAGCGATGCGATGTTTCTTGGACAGAATTTAGGTCTGTTTACGCTAGGATATGACTCTTGCGACAACCATCGGAGAGGCTGGCCAAAGCCATCTTCCTCTTGGCGAGGCTGCAAGAGGGATGTATGAAGCAGCAATTCAATGGCGGCCAGACCCCGCTAATAAGGACTTTTGGCCGGTGTATGTACACCTCAAGGATCTCTGAGAGCAGACCGTTGGATCCTTGATAGCGCAGTGTTCTCTGTACCATAATATTTATCAATCTTTGCCTCAAATTTCAATGTCATGCGTCAACTTGTTTTTCTTACACAACTTCACACGCCTCTCCTTGTTGTCGAGACTTGGCTTGTCTTCAACTTTCATGTGCGCAATTTCCCCTTTCAAAATCCACCTGTTCCTCACAAATTTCAGTTTACAGAGTGCTCGAGCGTATTCCCAGCTGTTCACATTACTGTATAAAATGGTACCCTCCGCTATATGAGACAGTTTGCAAAATGTCTGCGATTCCTCCCTTCCTTCTCGTAGCAGCACTCCACAGCTCGCTCGTCCATGTGTTAATGCAGCCACACCTCCACTTCACGCGAAATAAGATGTTGTCATGCCTTGATGCCGGAGGTGGACGCGTTCAGGGAAGTCATCTAGTCTACCAGTCCTGGACGACTTGTTTGTGGCAAGTGTATGATAAGTATTCGCGATCTATTCTGCGGGTACGAAGACGATCGCGTCGGCATCTCGCATATACAATGTTTCTCGTTGGAGTCTGGAACATTATTTGGTCTCGTGCCTTGCAATGTATTCTGAGCATGCACCGCGTGGCCCAATTTGGTTGGTTTATCACGGCGTGCCTATTGCCAGTGGCCTATCACAAATTTGGTCACTGGTGGGTTCCCCTCAGCCCTTTCTGCTCCCCTTGCGAACTTGCTCGTACGTGCCCAAGCTTGGTGCTACTCGAGCTCTGTCGACTTGTGTCCCTAGACGATACCCACTTTCCACTCAAACCTCTGCCGAAACGTACCCACGAATCGACAGCTTGTACGTGTACTTGTACCACTCATGAATCGGGCACGACTGACCAACTGTATTCCTATAGAGGAGAAACCTCAACATATGCCACCTCTGTTAGGACGATCTGGAGTCCCGTTGTGCGTAATCCCTTACTTACGGTTTTGTATAATTGATCACACCTTCAGGTTCGCTCTGATCATTGGAATCGATGAATACGCTAACGCTAGCAAACTCAGCGGGGCAGTGGCCGACGCGAAAGCAGTGAAGCAGTACCTGGAGAAGCATTTCCGCGTACCTGAAGCCAACATCGTTTCACTTTTCAATGAGAAGGCTAGTCGCCTTGCAATAATCGACGCCTTCAGGAAGTTGCGAGACAATGAACGGATTGAGAAGGGAGATCCCATCGTGATCTACTATTCTGGACATGGGTGGGAACGCCCCGCTCCGGATGCCTGGGGCCCTGGGAGCAAGATCCAGTTCTTACTTCCTCAGGATTATGAAGCTGTCGGGACTGAGCCGATTCCGGACCATGCGCCGATTCCTGACCGCTCAATTGGTGCCTTACTCGAGGATATCGCCGAAGAAAAGGGTGATAACATCGTAAATGCCATATCATGTTTCGTTTCTGTATTTTCTGATGACGGTGTGTAGACTCTCATTTTTGACTGTTGTCATTCGGCCTCTATCAGTAGAGACCAAGGCAGAGGATACGAGGAATATATACCCCGCACCGTTCATCTTGATATCAACATTCCAGAAACCCTCGATGCCGACATCTGGGGAGGCCGATCTGGATCAATCGCTGATGGTTTCACGTACTATGGCATCCGGTCACACGTTCTTTTGGCCGCGTGCGGCGAAGACGAATTTGCCTGGGAACACAAGAAACTCAAACGCGGTCAGTTTACCATCGCGCTCTTAGAAACGCTCGATGCTGTCAACAAGTTGAACATCACCTATGCCGAGGTTATCGAGAAGACACAGCTCAAACAGTACGAACACTTTCACCCGTAGAATGGTAATGTAATTATTCACTTCATATAGCCCATCCAAGCAGCATCCCCAGTGCGTTGGGTCGAATCGGCATCGTATGTTGTTTAATGGGAAAGTGTCCGCTTACGGAGAGGTTTACTATCCTGTTCGCGTCGACAAAGGTGGAACGTACGTTATTGGTGCCGGTTCGGCGCACGGTGTCTCATTTGGAGTGAAATTCACTTTGTACAATGATCAAAAGGTCAAGTTGGGCGTTGTACTGGTTGATGAAGCTTCCTTGATTCAGGACTTTAAGACCACAGCTACAACATCCCCGTGCTTAAAGGATGCATCGTTCGCAAAACTGACTCGTATCGGAACGTTACCTCTCTATGTGGAACCAGTAGGAAACCTGGCCTCGATCCTCGAGGAGACTATTCGGGGGTCCGGAATAGATGGATATGACGCCAACAGTCAAATCTTCCAACCGGTTGAAGTTGATGAAGCGAAATTGGCGGTTACTATGGAAAACCACCAGCTTGCTTTCAAGATCTTGGATCAGCGGGTGAGAAGCCTTGGACTGACAGATCTTCCCTACAAGATCGCTCCCCACTCCCCGAATGTCCCCCATGTCTTGCGCTCTGCCGCACATTACTATTGGTTCCTTGGTCTTACGAGGGAGTACGACCGTGCCAAGCAAGATGTGACCGTCGAGTTCTACCTCTTGCGTGCAGAACACGACGAGTACGGACTGTCATCCCTTGTCCCTGCCCAACATGGATTGTGTCAGAAGGACCCAAACGTGATCGATTTCGTCGTTGACCCGAACGCATGGTACGGGATGAAGATCACGAACAATACACCGTGGGAACTATATCTGAATGTGTTCCAGTTTAATAATAGTAGTTTGAGTATAGGTGAGTAGACCCACCAATCATTCGTTTAACCCGTGCTAATACACTTTAGTCCCGTACTATACTCAATCAAGCGCTGGGGAACCTGAAGCACCACTAAAGAAAGGCGGGTCATTCACCATCGGATACGGACCTGGAGGAACGGCCCCGTTCTCGTACACATTGCAGGACAGCCAAGATATTGACGTTGGCTTTTTAAAGCTCTTCTTCGCAACGCAGCCCATTGACCGGTGCAACATTGAGCTGTCATCACCCTTTACCGACGTCAACGCGCGCGCGAAGACTCAGAGCGGCGCACCCGGAAGAATTGGGACTCTATTGAAAGCTGTGTTCAAGTGGAAGGCTTCGCTCATTCGCGATTCGCCCGCACATACGTGGTTCACGCTTGATATTCCTGTCGTGCAGAGGCGGCATGCGGTGGAAGTGTAGGCTTGCTTTCATATGGTTCTTTCTTCTTTCTGGTCATGTTTCGTCATGCACGTACCACTACATCCTCGTGTTCTTAGGATCTGTAGTGTATTCGATTTCTTGATAGGTCAATGCGTCCTTGTAAACGTCTTGATTAGTATTTGGCAATCTGTTTCTATTCCATAGCGATAAAGTCACACGAAGCAAGGGTGGCTGGCCCGGGATGGCTTTATGGGCTCCCAAGCCCAAGGCCAGTATTCGTCTTACGAGACAGTGACTTGGACTTGGCCTGGGGGAATCCTCATTGAAAGCCTGCGACCAAGACCCACTTGAAATTCTACAGTCCGTGAGGGGAGGCGACTATGTGTGATGCTGAAAAGTAGATGGTGTTCAGTATGGAGGAACAGTGCGGTGCGAGTTTGTCGAAATAACGAGAAGTACAAGCTGTTCTGAACAACACAGCGTGTATCTAGCTTCGCTTCTGTATCACAGGGATCAAGACAGTGAACCAAATATCAAGAGCACCGGGCAATACCCCTTCCTGAAAACTGATTCATCCGATGAATGGGTAAACTGGCGAAGTACTGTGACCCACCTCTGGTAAACCGTATTTGGTTCATCCGACCATTGTACATGTCCCTCGTGCCGCATACACATAGCTCCCGCACTTGCATTGCGAGACAGGGTAGCATTAGCCTCTGTAGCGGTTACGAAACGATCATCAATCTGGTAGTTTTGGTTGGTAGAGACATGGCGCATTCCTGAACGACGCGTGATGGGACACAAAGGTTGACAGGGCCACGTAGAAGACGAAGCATGCTGAGTTAAGGACGGATTCGACGCATATAGTCGCCAAGTTACAACGTTCCAACTCGCGAGGTGTATTCAAGGGCATAGAACGCGTATCGACCATGTAAAATCCCGCCGAACGTCGTAGCGTCAACGGTCAACATGCGTTCGATGTGGACTGTTGGGCTACGACACAGGGCGAACATCGACGTCGATGAACAAGGAGAAACAGGGGTTATTTTCACGTTTATAAACTCCGTCGGGTGCGTGGCCTGTTTGTGTCCTGTGGCTGAGCTGATCAGTAGTGCCAATTCGGGACACCGTCAACCGATCCTTGTTCCCAATGGCCTCCACAGCACTCCCCACACAACCTGTCGCCAATGGCGTTCCTATCCCCGCACCATCAGCGACAAAGAGGAAAAAACCATACCCTTTCTATCTTGGTGGTCTCGCGGCCGCCATCGCTGCATCCGTCACTCACCCCCTTGATCTCACCAAAGTCCGTTTACAAGCCTCGGGCGACAAGCGCATGTTCGAATCCATGAAGAAGACCATCAGAACAGCTGGCGATTAAATGGCGGCCAGACCTTGTTAATAAGGACTTTTGGTCGGTGTGTGTACACCTCGAGGATCTCTGAGAGCAGACTGTTGGAGGATGGTTGATGGCGCAGTGTTTTCTACCGGAATACGTGAAGAATATGTTGTTTTATGCTGATTTCTTCATGGAGCGTACTGTAATGTTCATCAATCTTTGTATCATTGGAAGTTGGAACGTCAACTTGTTTTTCTTACATAACTTCAGACGCCTCTCGAGACTCGACTTGTCTTCAACTTTCAGTGCGTATTCTCCTCTTACAAAATCTACTCGTTCCTAATCTCAGCTTACAGAGTGCTCGAGCACATTCCCAGCCGTTCATATTTCAAACGGTTTCCTCCGTTATATGAGACCGTTTGGAAAATGTCTGTAATTCCTGCCTTTCCTTTCCGTAGCAGCACTCCACAGCTAACTCGTCCATGTGATAATGCAGCCACACCTCCACTTCAGGCAAAATAGAATGTTGTCATGGCTTGATGCTGAAAGTGGATGCGTTTAGTGAAGTCATCTAGTCTACTAGTCCCGGACGACTTGTTCGCGGCAAGTGTATGATAGGTATTCGCGATCTATTCTGCCGCGGGTACGAAGACGATCGCGTCGGCATCTCGCATCTACAATGTTTCTCGTTGGAATATGGAACTTTATTTGGTCTTGTGCCCAGGCTTGGTGCTTCTCGAGCTCTGTCGACTTGTGTCCCTAGACGATACCCACTTTCCACTCAAACCTCTGCCGAAACGTACCCACGAGTCGACAGCTTGTACGTGTGCTTGCACCACTCATGAACCAGCCACGATTGACCAACTGTATTCCCATAGAGGAGGACCCTCAACACATGCCACCTCTGTTAAGACGACCTGGAGTCCCGTTGTGCGTAATCCCTTACTTGCGGTTTTATATAATTAATCATAGCTTCAGGTTCGCTCTGATCATTGGGATCGATGAATACGCTAACGCTAGCAAACTCAGCGGGGCAGTGGCCGACGCGAAAGCAATGAAGCAGTACCTGGAAAAGCATTTCCGCGTACCTGAAGCCAACATCGTTTCACTTTTCAATGAGGCTAGTCGCCTTGAAATAATCAAAGCCTTCAGGAAGTTGCGAGACAATGAACTGATTGAGAAGGGAGATCCCACCGTGATCTACTATTCTGGACATGGGTGTGAACGCCCCGCTCCGGATGCCTGGGGCCCTGGGAGCAAGATCCAGTGCTTAGTTCCTCAGGATTATGAAGCTGTCGGGACTGAGCTGATTCGGGACCGTGCGCCGATTCCTGACCGCGTAATTGGCGCCTTACTCGAAGATATCGCCGAAAAAAAGGGAGATAACATCGTAAGTGCCATACCATGTTTCGTTTTTTTTATAAATTTTCTGATCACTATGTATAGACTCTCATTTTTGACTGTTGTCATTCAGCCTCTATCAGTAGAGATCAAGGCAGAGAATACGAGGAATATATACCCCGCACTGTTCATCTTGATATCAACATTCCAGAAACTCTCGATGTCGACATCTGGGGAGGCCGATCTGGATCAGTCGTTAATGGTCTCATGAACTATGGCATCCAGTCACACGTTCTTTTGGCCGCGTGCCGCGAAGACGAATTCGCCTGGGAACACCCAAGACTCAAACGCGGTCAGTTTACCATCGCGCTTTTGGAGATGCTCGAGAACTGTGCCGTCAACAAGTTGAACATCACCTATGCCGAGGTTATCGAGAAAACACGGCTCAAACGGTACGAATACTTCCACCCGTAAAATGGTGATGTAATGACTCACTTCATATAGACCATCCAAGCAGCATCCCCAGTGCGTTGGGTCGAATCGGCACCGTTTGTTGTTTAATGGGAAAGTGTCTGCTTACGGAGAGGTTTACTACCCTGTTCGCGTCGACAAAGGTGGAACGTACGTTATCGGTGCCGGTTCGGCGCACGGTGTCTCGTCTGAAGTGAAATTCACCTTGTACAATGATCAAAAGGTCAAGTTAGGCGTTGTACTGGTTGATGAAGCTTCCTCGATCCAGGACTTTAAGACCACAGTTACAACATCCCTGTGTTTAAAGGATGCATCGTTCGCAAAACTGACTCGTATCGGAACGCTACCTCTCTACGTGGAACCAGTAGGAAACCTGGCCTCGATTCTCGAGGAGACTATTCGGGGGTCCGGGATAGATGGATATGACGCCAACAGCCCAATCTTCCAGCCGGTTGAAGTTGATGAAGCGAAATTGGCAGTTACTATGGAAAACCACCTGCTTGCTTTCAAGATCTTGGATCAGCGGGTGAGAAGCCTTGGACTGACAGAACTTCCCTACAAGATCGCTCCCGACTCCCCGATCGTCCCCCATGTCTTGCGCTCTGCCGCACATTACTATTGGTTCCTTGACCTTACGAGGGAGTACGAGGGTGCCAAGCAAGATGTGACCGTCGAGTTCTACCTCTTGGATGTGGAATTCGACAAGTACGGAGAGCCATTCCTTACCCCTGCCCGAGATGGATTGTGTCAGAAAGATCCAAACGTGATCGATTTCGTCGTTGACCCGAACGCATGGTATGGGATGAAGATCACAAACAATACACCACGAGATCTGTATCTGAACGCGTTCCAGTTTAACAATAGTAGTTTGAGTATAGGCGAGTGCACCCACCAATCGTTTGTTTAGCCTGTGCTGATACAGTTTAGTCCCGTACTATACTCAATCAAGCGTTGGGAAAGCTGAAGCACCACTAAAGAAAGGCGGGTCATGCACCATCGGATACGGATCTGGAGGAACGGCCCCGTTCTCGTACGCATTGCAGGACAACCAAAATATTGATGTTGGCTTTTTAAAGCTCTTCTTCGCGACGCAAGCCATTGACATAGGCAACATCGAGTTGTCATCACCCTTTACCGACGTCAACG
>JBBPMO010000839.1:0-15830 GCA_038090315.1 Xanthoconium stramineum | reverse complement strand
GACACAACAAGCTCTTTTGGCAGCGTACCACCATATACTAACCCACCCCGTCTCTCAGCCAGGGCCGCCTAACCCCGCGAAACACAAAGTGGCAATGGCCCTCCTCTCTCAAGTTCAACATAATACGCGATAGGATATACCGTCGACACTGTACGCGAACGTCGTACCGTGCCCTCCACGTGTCGTGCCCATCGGACCGTCGTACCCTATCGCTCATTAGAGGACATGCGTTCAGGCAAGGCTCTCGACGTGGACAAGAGACCGATGCTTCCGCCTGCGCCTCCGAGGCCCGTCTTTACCAATGACAAACCCGTCTTCCTCTCCTCACATCAGGCTTCCAGACTCCCCGAGCTCTCTCGGCAAGTGCTACTGGTATGTGTAATTGCCCCCTCACATACCCGATGCTGAGATGGACATGTACAGGGACCCGTACTATTGCGTACGACACGGCTCACGCACCCCCCGGTTCTGCAGCGAGGCTCACAGAAGCTTCACTATGGCCAGGGTGTTCCCGCGCCGTGGAACTCGTTGAGTACGTCTGGCACACAAGGCGGAAAAGGGGAAGACGGGACCACGGGCAACGGGCAAGACGCAGAGTCGTTTACGCTCTCGGATGCGCAGCTGTTTGCGACGTGGGATTATGAGATGAAGCAGTACAGTGAGCCGTTGGGGACAGGTCGACGAGGGAGGGTGTCTGCAACACCGGTGGTGTCGTTGTCGTCACGCGGCCGGCCTTCGAAGGTGGGGGGTTGAACACGAGTACAGTATAGTCATAGTCCAATTGTGTAAAGTATTAGCGAACCGAGTACGGTCTAACGTCCGTTTTGGAAGGACAACGCCCTCTTGAAAACTGACTGCCATGTTCTGGACTACCTTACCCGTATTCCCGTTTCTCTTTGCTCTATATCTAAGTGTAAATGGAGTCAAATCCCGCAAGCTATCTTCCTCTGGTGCCGTGACAGCGTTCGTGGTCGGATTTACGGTGATGTCAACCCACATACGGGCAATGGGCTGACTGCCTCCGTATGGACGAACGCGCAAGAAAACCCCAATTCGGAGCAAGCCTTTTTGCGCATCGCCGACGAACTGCAAACCGGGACGGTGTTTTTGAACAGGTGAATCCTTTTTCCATCCGTACCTAGTCGCTGTTTCATCGACGTCACCCAAAGATGCGATTTTCTCGATCCGGCGCTCTCATGGACTGGCGTTAAGAACAGCGATCGTGAGATCAGCCTGAGCAAGTTTGGTGCGTGATCGATTCTTACCTAGTGTACAAACCAGAATTCACGGGTCGTTATTTGTCTTCTAGGTTACGACCAGCTTACTTGTGCGAACTGTACATATGGAAATCAAGACAACCTGACGACTGGGTCGGAGACCGAGCAAGTATGGAAGCTATTGTACAACCATCACTTCATTCTACTGATGCGAGATGCGACCCAATACAACCTTTTTATTGTCTATAACCGCCCGTTTTAAGTACAGAACTCCAAAGCAGTTGGTTGGAAGCCTGCCGCGGCCGATGGTGACAACACTGAGACGAGCGGGCACGAAAGAACTGGACTGAGCTCCGTTGGGGCGACTACGCGGTACGAGGACAAAGGACTACTACTGTATATCTACGAGATGTCGCGTAAATACTAGCGTGCACATGGCTGTATGCCTGTGAGGCTTACATTGATCTAGCTTGAAAAAAACCCGTAAACGGGTTGCAGATGCAGGCAAAGATCCCATAGTTTCCTTGCTACGATGCTGGCTTTTTTCAGGGGTCCTCTTTCCCGGAGACCTGTTTCCAATGGCTCCACCGTGCACCTCCTCTATGCAATCGTTGGTTACTACAAGTCTGCGAACGAAAAAGGGGAACTGCGCGTGACGCATTCCAGACTCACTGCCATGGATCATGCACATGGCTGGGGCACTCTGGATGGACCAAATTACAGGAGGAAACGTTCGGGGGCTGTTATCGGCATTCCAATGGTCGGTCGAGTCAGCTCTCTAGTTGTTTGCAAGACACACGCACAGAATTAGACAGGTCTCTTCGGTCGAAGAGGTCATTTGTCTTGTAAACAACTTCTCGCACGTGGCTGGCGATCTCTCATGCTATGGGCAAGTACACAAGAAAGTCCTGGTTCTGGTAGGCATGTTCCACGTCGTTGGTGCCGGTGAACCGCGAATCAACATTTTTGGACGGGTGGGTTCTGCAAACGATGTCAAGTTACTGACCCATTTGCGCCATCGAAAGGTGCGGCTTCTTGGACCTTGCCCTCTCATGGAATGGTGTCAAGAACTTGCACCTATGCAGCAATCTGCACGCGAAATCTGTGTACATGAAGATCAAGGCGAGATGATGATTTGGTTGCAAGACCGAACGAATGTTGTACAATGTACCCTCAATCTGGTCTGAGGTGCGAACGAATGCCACATCGCCCATTGTCTACAACTACCCGTTTCACAAGGCCTCTAAAATGCAAAACCATGATCAGTCAGTATATGGGCTCAGATCGGCAAGAAAGCAATAATAGTCAGGACCCTCGAGCGTATAACAGAGGGCCAGGGAAAATATTCCTCAAGGAGCAGGAGCACTCGGTCTGGTGCACAGCAATAAAATCATCACGAAAAGGCGGTGGTTCTATTCGAGAATTGTCGGGGATGCTCACCTTCATCGTTGCAGTCAGTCGTTGATCGAAATTTTCATAGCGTGGGAACATGGGAACGATCCAAGGAAGATTCTCAGGGTTTGGGTATTTTGCACCAACAACACGTGGTATTGTTACGACATCTACAGTATTGAACTGAACCATGATGCAATGCAGCCAAATGCTCTGATCTGAATTTCAGCCCCCGTACGTCTTCCGGGCCTCTTCCCAACGCAATTTCCGCACATCAACACCTGGTACTAGTTCGGTGGGAGGGTTCAGGACCAGGGCAATATCACAGAACCCCCTTCAACGTTTAACAGCCAAAGTTTTGAACACCACTAGAGTGGGACAAAAACACGTGAGCGATATGCGACGCGATGAATAAATCCATAGACGCACTCGTCGCCCGGGATACCCTCGCAGCCACGACGTTGAGCTCCCTCGTTTGCGGTCGGCAACGCAATTGCCACAGCAACGACGCTGAGGAGCATGAGCGCAATCTTGTTGAACGACATGGTATATGTGGGGGAAGGTAAAATTTGTGGGAGGGAGAGTCGAGTTTGGGGTGGATACTCTTTCAAGTTACTACGCAAGAGAGTGTGGGGGGTTCGAATTTGGCGAGCTCCTCAGTGACTTGGGTTTATTTATGCAAAAGGACGCATGTATGTTACGACAACGCAACGTTGTGATTTGTCGCACTTGTTTACGTTGCTGCCGCCCGTACGTACGGGACTTGATTCTCTCCCGTTGAGGCTGTGGGTTACGGGGACCCTGAACAACATTCGATCTATGTGAGCTGGAAGTGGAATTGCTGATGTCGGCCGTTAGAATACGCACGGTGTCCATCGGATTGAGTTACATTGTGACCCCCTTGGGATATCGGGGAATGTGATGCCTACATCCGTTCCAGAACGAGTAGGGTGCGTGGCTTCCAATGTACTGCGTGCTGAATAAATGAGTAGCCGAGTTGTCGTAAAGCCATTGTAGTCTTACAAAGAACCCGCGAGATATCTCGGCTATGAAGACTCCACAAATTGAGCGCTTTGACTCACTACCGACGGATAAGTAGTTATTCAAGGGTGAGGGTCTATACATTTTCCGTCCGGGTATGACGGTCAGTTGTTAGCACCGAACTAAGGGATCGTATGTCAGGGTCATCAGTTGACAACGAGGATGCGGCTGTCCTGATTTGAAGAATCACCCATGTGCAACTTTTGCTGCCAGTGAGCGTTGATGCGTCGAGGCTGCGAAGCCCGTCAATCGGACAGTAAACGTTTTCGGCTGACCTATGACCTATCACACGAGTTGTTGGTGAGCGTTGAGTCTACAATGTACAGAAGTTGCTTGATGCTTACTATGGAAATGAAGAACGTACATACCGAGTCATGGAAGATTTCCCATGCTTAACGTGGAGGTCGGATGCGTTAAGGGCGGATTTTCGGCTGTCATGGTCGATCACCGATAACTGTCAACCGGCATGGAGAGAACAAATGTCCATTGTCTATGGCATTAAGACAGAAAGGTCTTTCGACTACATAACGGTCACAGACAACAGAAGGAGACCCTCACAAGTGAAGGAATGAATGGCAGAACAGATAAGTGGAAGGAAAGTATACTATACGATCGTAGTCATATACGGGTGCTAGAAAGGCATATCGCACGCTTTAAGTCGAGCTTGGTTATTCAGTGATCCCGAGACTTTCTAGAGTGGCTGTGTAAGACAACAACGGATAAGATAAAGAAAACAATCGTACCTGTATTCACCCTCGGCGGCTACACTCAACTCTTCTATCTCGCCCTGGGTCGACGAGAGTGCCTCGGCGGCAGAGGCAAAGTAAACCAACTGAATGGGCGTCAACAAACTGGAAACACTTAGAACAGCATACACTCACTTGTGCTTTGATGAGTTCGTTCAAATTCTTGATGGGCTCGGGCTATAGTGGGGAGGAACGTTGGCTACCTGCCGAAAGCAAACGAAAACAGTCTTCACGTACATTTTCAAGAACGGTCTTCATGAGGGTAATTGCAACCTCGGTCTTCTGGACAAGGTCGTCCTCTGCGTTCTCAATGTCGAGCCTTGCCTGCTCTTGCCTAGCAGGACCTGCGGTCTTGAGACTAGAAGAAAAAGTGCGTGTCAATCGACCGGACGGAGCATAGGACACGATGCCTTACGATTGTTTGGCTGCATCAAGTTCGAGTCGGCTAGTCCGCACGGCCTGACGGGCCTTCATGGCGACATTGATCGAGGTCGACAGTGTCGTCTGCCACGGCTGCAGATAGTGCCTCTGAATCGCATCGTCTTGTTCGACGCGCGCGGCAGCGACGGCCTCCCAAGCACCCGCATACAAGCCAAGCGCCCGCCCGAGCTTATCGTCGTTGCCTCCTGGCGTGGCTTGGAGCACCGTGGCCGCGTTCGTCGCGGAACGACCGAGCGCATGCGGTAGCGTCTTGTGCTGCGCCGCCACGGGTGCAATGGGGTCTGGCGCGGGGAGGTTAGTCCCCTTGAGGTTCGTCGCTGCAAAGTTGGTGATGCCGTATCCGATGGAGGTGGAGAGCTCCGTGATGGACTCCTGAATCTGGACGGGGTAGTCGTAGGATTCGGACTCGTATGCTTTGGTGATCCTGCAGGGACAGAATTGGATGTGAACGGATGCGCGTCGTTGGATGGGCTTACCTGAACAATGCGAGATGGGCCTGGCGCAGGGCGTCGACGCGGGCCTCGAGGTCCTTGTACTCTGTAAGGGGGTTCAACTCGACTTCTGGATTCCTCGCCGGTGCCGTACCTTGGGGCAGTTCTGTGATTTCGCCTGGTGCGACTTGGCCCAGACGTTCGCGTGTCGCCTGGACGCTCGAGTTGAAGCCCTTTGCAAACTTGTTGGCCGACTGGCCGAGGTTCAAGTTGGAGAAGCTCGACTGTAACTTGGTCCAGCTGTCCATAGTTGACTGTGTTCGCTGCGGAGTCGGTTTGGTTGGTTGTTGGGCACGAGAGGCTGTCCGGGGTTCGCATTTAGGGCGATGGCGGTGCCACCAGTCCAGTTGGGGGGTCGACGCGCGTATGCCCCCCAGCTTGATCACCGACACCGATGGATAACGTGTACAGACCGTCTGGTTTCGATTTCTCAAACGCGATACGGTGAGCGCGATGCGCGATGCCAATGTTGCCATGCTGAACATCGCTCAGCAACCATTTTCTGGCGGACAAGGGTCTGCCGCTGCCCAAGGCGACCAGCACCGGTACCACCATCGTAGGATGCATCTTCAAGGACGGCATCGTCCTCGGCGCAGACACGCGCGCGACCGAAGGCCCGATCGTCGCCGACAAGAACTGTGAAAAGGTGCGTTCTCCGTCCGTACGAGCGACATCTCAGGCCTCATCTCGTCAAGATACACTACATCTCAGAGTCCATTCGCTGTTGCGGTGCAGGGACGGCCGCAGACACGGAATTCGTCACCGCCGCCATCTCGTCCAACATCGAGCTGCACGCGCTCTCGACGGGTAGAAAGCCCCATGTGGTCACGGCGATGACCATGCTCAAGCAACATCTCTTCCGGTTCGTCTCGTACTCTTACGTCCTTGCGTCGTGAAGGTGCTGAGCCCAAATCACGATTACAGAAATCAAGGGAACATTGGTGCCGCGCTCGTCCTTGGCGGCGTCGACATCACCGGTCCACAGCTCTTCACGATCCATCCGCACGGGTCCACGGATAAGCTGCCGTACGTGACGATGGGATCGGGGAGCCTCGCAGCCATGGCCGTCTTTGAGAGCAGTTGGAAGCCCGACTTGTCGGTGAGCCTCGTCCTCTCTGTCTCTCTGAGACACGCAGAGCTGACGTCACCCCCTTCCACAGCGCGAAGACGCCCTCAAGCTAGTGACCGCCGCCATCTCTGCAGGTATCTTCAACGATCTTGGGTCGGGTTCGAACGTCGACGCATGCATCGTCACTGCAACGGGCACAGAGATGCTGCGCAACTTTGTCAAACCGAACGAGCGGGTTGAAAAGGAGCGTAAATACACGTTCAGGCGGGGGACCACAGCTTGGAAGAGCGAGAGCATTAGAAAACTGATCGTCAGCGAACAAGTCACACCTATTACAGGGGAGGCCATGGATGTTAGCTAGACGAATGTCATCAAATGCACATTGATCAACGTTGCCCTTCACCCGATGACTAGCTTACTCCGGGCTTGCACTGCTGGCCGAAAGTCTGGAGTAGGCTATTTTCAATCAAGAAGAGATTCGGATCATGGCGCACTCTACAGTGTTAAATAGTCTTAGATAACAGAGCGCTAGAAATACTGTTCCATGTACAATCTATCTATACAGTGATTCAAGAAGATGCAAACGAGTGTTGTACATATGCAACGTGGAGATACGAATGCCACAAACCAATCGCCGACTCAGTTTGGCACCAAGTCGGGTGCTGGAGACACGACAGCTACCAGCACAGAGATATCTACGGATCCATATCAGAATTCGACTCAGCGACTGGATGACAAGTACAACGCACCGTCAATTTTACCGCCCTTGAATGTCTTTCCTTGCTCCCTCGCTCGTCGAGCAAATGGTATCTCATCCTCCACCTCCCCGTCGTCGTCCGCAAAGCTTTTCGCCTTCCTCTCCGACACACGGCGGGCCCTCGAGCATAATGCCTCGCTCAACATCCCCGCAAGTGTCCTACGACCAAGCAGTCCCTTACCCTCGCCCCGCTTCGAATCCTTCAAAAACGACCTCTTGAATCGCACCACCTCGTCCAGCACTTCCGAGTCCCACAAGTTGTCGCTTAGTCCATCGCTCGCGAGGATGAGAATATCGTCTGCTTGCACGGGAAGCTCGAGGATCTGCGCATCGCTGGGTCGGGCAGAGGAGCTTGGCCCGAGTTGCACAGGCGTGTTGAAGGCCCACCACATCTCAGCACTGCGCCACGCGATGCGTTCGTCCCGTACAAGCATACCCATGCAATCACCCAAATGCGCAATCTTGAGCACTACATCGTGTGTAGGCTTGGGTAAAGTCGGCAGATTGAATAGTATCGATCGATGTGAAGGAGCTCGGGGTGGTGTCGGTGGTCGCGAAGGTTGAAGCACCGCGACAAGTGCAGTCGAAGACCCTGTCTTCAATGGAACGACCCTTGGTTGGGGGATCACGGGGTCCTCGGGTGGTAGTAAGGTAGCCGGCGACGGAACTACAGCATCACCTGTGGCAGGTGGCTGGTCTTCAGGAATGGAAGCAAGTGAGGATGGCTGCGGGGACGAAGCCGATTCTGCAGCCACGACATGCGCTTTGATCGTTTTTTCATATGCACGTTCGAGAATCATGAGTATGTCCAAGCCATCCTCCAGATCTTCAAGCGAGTCTTCCAACTCCTCGTTGAGTTGATCAATGTCCGCATTCCATGGCCATGCGTCATTGAGGGCTGTGCTCCCTGTACGTCTTGGTGAGGCACTGCGATCTGGGGATGCTGCACGCCGCTGCGAAGGGCAAGGATCCACTTCCAGTGCCTCGGACGAGCAGTGATGCATCAAACGACGAGCAAAAAGAGCGCTGGGTGAAGCGTCCTGAGCGGACCGTTTCGATGCGCACGAGTCTAAGACATCCAAGATCCGGTCAAGGTTAAGTTTAATGGAACAAATACAACCCTTTACGTACCTCTGGCTCGCGACCAACCGCCAACACCGTCCGCCACGCCCATGGCGTTCTCGCGGATAAAGTAGGCATCCTCGCCTACTTGCACAGCAAGACTGAGGTCCTCCGCAGGGAGGTCCTGAAAGAAACGCCCCGTGCTGCCCATGGCTGACTTGACAGGCTTGGTCGCATGTTTTGGAATTCCGTATGCACCTACATCGAGGTGATATCGCATGCGGTGTCGTTTGACACGCGGATGCGAGTCGGACTGATCAGACAACGACACGTTGCAAAACGGGATCGGAGGAAAGGAGGAATACGGAAAGAAACCCGCGGACGGATGCGCGGTAGGTATGGCGGGGGACGAGGCATTCGCCTGTGGCGAGGTGAGTGCGAGGGAGAAGGGCGGATTGCCAGATGTCTGGCTCTGTCCGTGCGGGGAGTTTTGTGAGTGTGGGCTCGGTGAGCCCTCGCCTTCTGCTTTGACGGGAAGGCGCGATGTAGACAGGATGTGGGGATTGCCAGGTCTGGAACTGGGAGGTGGCGACGAGGGTGCAGCGGTGTCGAAGAAGGCGAGTGGGCCGGAGGAAGTGTTGGCCGTGTACAGCGAGCGAGATGACGATGCTGAGTTTGAGCGAGCTCTAGATATCGCGCTGGCCGATGTCGATGGGGACGAGACAGCACGAGGTAGTGCGGTGTAGAACCGCTTCTGGATTGTGTTCATCGTCGGACGCGGTGCGCTCATGGTGTTAGTGGATCGTCGACGACGGCGAGAACGACGGCGAGGAAGTTGTCGCTGTCGACGACGATGAGGGGGGAAAAACACGGAAGTAATGAAGAAGAATTCAAGAACGCGAGTCAAAAACTGATGTGCGTCGGGAAAATCCGGGACGGGAGTTCCCCGATCATATTACGCCGAGACAACCCAAAGTGCGATAACCCCACGCGGATAAAGACAAAGTGGAGCACAACCATCCATGCAATATGGTGGTCGCATCCTCAGACTTTGACTTTTCAGCACAACATTCGCTCTTTACAGCCCCTCCAAGGTGTAGTTCACTGCGCATGAACAATTGAAGTATCATCACCGGCGAGATACGGGCACCAACGGCTTTAATGAGAAACAAAAGATAAGGACAACCCTGACCCGTCACCTTACTATACTCACAATAGTCATACTCGGTCAGGTGCACTTCCAAATACTGATACTCTGATATCGGACGTGTTGATTACAGGGTGCTGACATACACGGCTGAATGGGAACGCTTCGGAAAACACGCCAATTCATGATGTTTACATCGCACAGATACATACTGTCACTCAAAAATCTACTAGATACGTACTATCCGATCGAGCATGTGCCTACGAGCCCCCATTGTGTTGTTCACGCCTCAGCCTTTGGCTACTTATTGTTCACCTCATTCAATGCAGCGTCCGCCTTTTGCAGGTCCCTTTCGCTCAAATTCTTGGACACACCTCGCGCGGGCGTGCTCACTCCAGACCCCGCGCGAGAACGCACCTTCGTCACCAGCGGGCTACAGCATCACGGATATGAACGGCTTCAACGGGAGACGAAGAACCGATAAAGACGGCGACTTACAAAGGATACCCATCCTCTTCTTCCTCGGTTGACCGTGGCCAATTGTACCCACGATAGTCGCTCGTATGCAGGCGTTCCATCTGGAAAGTGGTGAGCCCGAGTTGGCATTGGTCGCCCTGGACAGCTCACCTCCTCGGTCAGCGTTCCCATGTCCCCAGGTGTGGCGATCCCTGATATGCGCAGACGAGGGCTGGTAGGGCCGGACAGCGGCATGAATCGTTCCATACTCGCTCCGAACCAATCGCCATCCTCCTCGTCCTTCTCGCCGTTTGCATTCCGGAAGGCATCCGGATATGCCCGTCTCAGCGCCAGCTGTCTCGATTTGGAGTACTCGATACCGAGGTTTTTCCAGTCCAACAGCGGGCTTAATCGCTCCACCCGGTTACGTTGGTTGATCCGTTGTCGCCGCGTCTTGTTCGTGAATGCGAACATGAAATCGGTCAGGTTGTTGACAGACTCTTCAACAGACTGCATCCGTCGATCGACGATGTAGCAGCCTTCGTCCTCCGGTCTTTCGATGAGATCTTGCATGAAACACCCGAATCCAGATAGATTGGTCGTGACAGATGGTACG
The DNA here is from genome assembly GCA_038090315.1 of Xanthoconium stramineum. Lineage (NCBI taxonomy): Eukaryota > Fungi > Basidiomycota > Agaricomycetes > Boletales > Boletaceae > Xanthoconium > Xanthoconium stramineum. The sequence goes on along the minus strand of JBBPMO010000839.1, from coordinate 5,395 downwards.
CCCATCTGATAGCTGTCAGCCACCTCATGATTATCAACCTCGGACGTATTACTCACCACCGTGCACTCTGCTGGTGTGTAGCCCCATGGTTCGTAGTAACTTGGGAACACACCGAGGTGGCACCCTCTGACGAACTCTTCATAGTCGAGGCCCAAAATGGGGTTGTTCGAGTTCAAAAAGTCAGGGTGGAAGATCACCTTGACCCGGTCGGTCGGGGCATTGAACAGCTTGACGTGACGGAGTTTGTTTAGAATGGGATCGTTGGAATCATCTACCATGTTGTGTGTGACGATCGGAGGGTATGAGCTGCGTTTGAGCGCAAATATCCGCCGCTTCAGCAGTACTTGGTCCTCCGCGGATAAGAGGTTCTCTGGTTGGACTTCCATCTTTCCCTCCCTACGGAGTCGAGAATAAGATTGCGTCCGAACCATCATGGGTCGGTCCTCAATGGCACGTACCCGTGATACCTCGCAGCATGCTCGAACAAACGAGCGCCAATTCGGTTTTGTATTTCAGTAACGGTGTCTTGCAATTGTTTCATGACCGCTTGCCCCTTGAGGGCATCGACTGTGTACGAATTCGTCGCAGCCGGCATGATGATGAACGCCACGATGGTTGTCTTTGAACCAGATTGTTGAAGACGGTAGTTGAGACCTGTCAACAATGTAGTAAAGCACAAAACTGTGCATCACAATCGAAGACCTGCTTACGTGCAAGAGATTCAATAAACATATCTACCCCCTTGTTTCGATACTCGTAACGACCAGCAGTAAACATCTTTTATGACTTCAGCAACGCAGCAAACGATCAATCAAGAGAACTGACATAAAGCGTGTTGTCAAGATCGAAATCATAATGACCATAAAAGTGACCCCGGACAAACTCGTGAATCTTGGCCTTTGCGGTGGCGTGCATATTCTGAAATTCGTGTATCGCTTGGAACTTGACGACGTTGAGCCCATTGGGCACGATGCCGTCTGGTTTGCGCTTCAGGAGATGCTCCGATTCATACGCCGTGATGTCTGACACCGTCGTGAACACGTCAGCACAGTGTGTGGATGCACGTTCGATGCAGTAGCGGTGGTATATACCCCGCTTGCCTGCTTCGTGGTCGACATCAAAGTACTGTAGGTTGTTGTAGAAATCGACGTTCCCCGCACAGAGGTAACGTCCGAGGAGAGTCGCATGGGTCGTAAACACGGTCGTGACGTCAATGTGTCTCTTTCGGCATAGCGGGATGGCGACGCTGGCCTGCCACTCGTGAAAGTGGGCGATGACGGCGGTGTGGAGCTGTTGCGTGACGTACTGAACGCGGTCGTCGGACGAAACCGCATCAGTGAAGCGCTACGGGCAACGACGGATCACCCACCTCCCCGAGGAACCATGCAACGAGGTATCCAAAGATGATCGTGTTGTTGGTCTCGGTGTCGTGCGGCGGGGAAGGGATGCCGGCCAAGTTCCAGAGGTCTGCCTTCCATTCGTCCAGCCGATGGAATGCACTACCGACATCCAACAAGAGCACGCGGGGTGCGCCCTCAATGAGCCAACGGCCGTAGAGACATTTGACACCTTGTGTACGCATGTTGAGTAGTGTGGCTGACAGTGCAGGATCGGTGGGCTCTTGCGCCTCCACCTCCATCGGGGCGGTTTTATACATGAGGGGGCCGATGAGCGTGTATCGATCGCCATACTCTGCGACGGTGACGGGGACCTTGGTTTTTATGACGGTGTAGATGCCTCCGACCTTGTTGGCGACCTCCCAAGCACACTCGAAGAGAAGATGGTTCTGTACATCGCGTATGGGTGGCTCTTGCGCCGGCTCTGCCATGTCCAGGAAGTCGCGATGAGGGTAAGTGGACAAGAGACGGAGCGGGGAACAAAAAAGGTCAAGCAGTCGTATATGTTGGGATTGGAGTATTGGACACTCGCTCCAACACACGTGAGCAAGATCTAATTGGGTTTCCCTAATGTGGTAACTAAGATAACACTGCAGCTCTATCAAGCAAGGGCTGCGACAACGAGTCCAGTAACCACGGACGACAACAGATTCACCTTTGAGTACTGTCAGTACGAGAAGAAGGACAGACGACACACGGACCTGGTTGTTGGTCAACACGTTGATTCCACTAATCACCTTGACGGACTCGTCCTTTTCAGGCTTTGATTCGTCCTGCAGAATCCATTTCTTGTCCGTAGAGTAGCGCGTCCGTTGCAGGGTCGCTCCGAGGAGAGAATCGAGCTAGACCAAATCCGATGATCGCATCGATAGGCGTGATAGGGGAAAGAGGAGGAATACACACCATGGATCCAAGGACGCCCGCGGCCGCGCCCCATCCAATCAGCGTGAAGAGTAAACTTGTCCACTCCGATCTGCACGCGCTGCTTTCCACGACCAGGCTCGCGAATTGGGCGAGTCCAACGATGCATCCACCCATGGCTGACGCGAGCGTGCCTCCGAGGGATATCCCACCGTTCGTCCCTGCAGGAACTGGCTTGAGGGTCGTGATGAGGATGGGCGGCGAGCTCGACAAGATGCCCAGCTCCGAGGCGAGGGTATCGCCGAGGCAGCAAGCGAATTGACTGGGGAGGACGATGTAAGGCGCATCATGCGTGCGGTGCGAGAGACCCACCCTAGAGTCACAAACACGAGTGCACGAGAGAGGCCGTTAGCTACAGCGGGCGACGTGGGACACCAGCTGTCGCTGTCGTACACGTCAATGCCACGCGGGACGTGGACAGCGCGCGTGACCAAGGACCAGGGGAACGTGTCTGGAGTGAATTTCACGCTCCATTCCACGCACGCAACAAAGGCCGCAAGGCTGTTGCAGAGGACCTGCCATCCAGTGCGGTAGCCAGAGCCTTGGTACCCTGCTTCGAGCTGAGCTTTGCGCTGCTTGCCCTCTTTCCTTGTTCGTCAAGTTGTCCGTACGGTGAAGATGCGTGCGATGACTTACGCTTGGTCGCTCTAGATCCTACCAAGTAGAACACCACGAGGGAGACGCCCACTGCCCGTACGTGGGTTGACATCACCGTAAATCCGACCACGAACGCTGTCACGGCACCAGAGGGAGATAGCTTGCGGGATTTGACTCCATTTACACTTAGATATAGAGCAAAGAGAAACGGGAATACGGGTAAAGTAGTCCAGAACATGGCAGTCAGTTTTCAAGAGGGCGTTGTCCTTCCAAAACGGACGTCAGACCGTACTCGGTTCGCTAATACTTTACACAATTGGACTATGACTATACTGTACTCATGTTCAACCCCCCACCTTCGAAGGCCGGCCGCGCGACGACAACGACACCACCGGTGTTGCAGACACCCTCCCTCGTCGACCTGTCCCCAACGGCTCGCTGTACTGCTTCGTCTCATAATCCCACGTCGCAAACAGCTGCGCATCCGGGAGCGTAAATGACTCCGCGTCTTGCCCGTTGCCCGTGGTCCCATCTTCCCCTTTTCCGCCTTGCGTGCCAGACGTACTCAGCGAGGAGTTCCACGGCGCGGGAACACCCTGGCCATAGTGAAGCTTCTGTGAGCCTCGCTGCAGAACCGGGGGATGCGTGAGGCGTGTCGTACGCAACAGTACGGGACCCTGTACACGTCCACCTCAGCATCGGGTATGTGAGGAGGCAATGACACATACCGGTAGCACTTGCCGAGAGAGCTCGGGGAGTCTGGAGGCCTGATGTGAGGAGAGGAAGACGGGTCTGTCGTTGGTAAAGACGGGCCTCGGAGGCGCAGGCGGAAGCATCGGTCTCTTGTCCACGTCGAGAGCCTTGCCTGAACGCATGTCCTCTAATACGCTATGAGCGATAGGGTACGACGGTCCGATGGGCACGACGCGTGGGGGGCACGGTACGACGTTCGCGTACAGTGTCGATGGTGTATCCCATCGCGTGTTATGTTGAACCTGAGAGAGGAGGGCCATTGCCACTTTGTGTTTCGCGGGGTTAGGCGGCCCTGGCTGAGAGACGGGGTGGGTTAGTATATGGTGGTACGCTGCCAAAAGAGCTTGTTGTGTCGAGGGCGTTGGGAAGCGAGGAGGCGGAGGTTTAGACGTCCGTGTTGCAGAGGATTGAGATGGTAGATGCCACGATGGCGTGTTAGCGAGGATGGACTCGGAGTATGGCACCTGGATAAGGTAGTCACCGGCGGTAATCGACGTAATGTGTTGTGGAAGCGGCGATGGGGGTCGTTCCATTTTGACTGCACGGGGGGCAGGTGTAGGTGAAGGGGACTGCGGCTGGGAGGCATCGGGAAATGGTGGCAGAAAATCGGGTATGAACGACGCTGTGGAATGTTCGCGATATGATAACGGTTCCGCAACCTGGTTGACGACTTGGACAGCATCGCTCAGTTCGCCGTCCGACTCGGCACTGTCTTCTACGACTCCGTCGATGATTAGGGCATCTTCAAGGAGCGGGGCGTAACAAAGAGGGATGGGGTCCTCGTTGGGAGCGAGGCCTTCCTCAAGGTAACCTACAGAGCAGAGATAGTTCAGCCCCTTCCGTGGCGCAGTACTCGCCCAGCTCGTCCACATTGGTTCCAAGGTCGTCCAGACAAGCGATCAAGTCGTGAACAGACAAGCTGGATCGGCCCGAGTGCTCGGAGAACTGACCACACGCAGCGGCGAGGAGAAGGAGATATCTGGTGAACAAATTTGAGAGAACCGACAAGGCTTGGGAAGAAGTTCACGCAAAGCTGTGTGCATGCAAAATCTTCATTATGACTGAGTCGACGATCACCGCAGTGGCAGGTTGTGAAGCCATTATGGTAGTTGTTGGTGTAGCGTTGACGTTGGCGTCCTAGGCGAAGTTGGAAGAAGTGGCTGTGCATAACTTTGCAAAGTACACAACTACGATGGCCGACCCGCCCTGTCCGCCGAATTCTCGCCAGTAAGATCCCACATACCAAATAAGAGACTGCAACGAATGAGAATCAGACGTGAACGCGAGGTACTTCAAAATACGTACTCGAACGCGGCCATAATGGTCCATTTTCGGTTGTCCGCTTCGGGGAAGACCAAAGATCGCGGGCCATAAAACACCTCGTCGTCGACCTCGTCTTGTTTGCGTGGCAGACAGTGGAGAAATTTCCAGCTAGGATTGGCCCCACCTTCCCGACAAAGCGCTTCCGTGATCTGATAGCCGGCAAAATCGTTGAGACGTTGTGCTTTTTCCGCCTCTTGTCCCATGGAGATCCTGGAGGAACAATCCAGTTTGACGACGGAGGGCAAGGGTGTTTGCTCACCAAGTGTCAGTCACGACAACATCAGCACCATTGACGGCTTCGCGAGGGTCGCTTCCCCACCAGATGTCCTTGTCACACCCCAACTCCGTGACACGGTCCCATACCGCCTTGGGGCATTGGTATGCGGGCTGGGGTGGGGATGCGA
>JBBPMO010000838.1:0-15833 GCA_038090315.1 Xanthoconium stramineum | reverse complement strand
GAATTCCACAACCTGGTACACTTCATGGAAAACGATTGCTCCACTAGGACACACACCATCCTTCTCATCCTAATCGCACTGACAGCGATACTCATTGTCCTGCTCTGCGCCCGACTACTACTAGTTTCGCGACGCGATGACCACACCACGGAGCAAAGGCCAAGACACGAGGTACAGCAGCCCCTTTGGCTACGAATGCTGAAAGAGTCTCACTCTTCTTCATAACTCTAGCTACCCGACGAGGAACAACCTCTCGTGCCTCGTGTTGAAGCGCAGGGTACATTGCCCAGAGACTATTGGAAGGACGAGCACGCAAGAAAAGTACAAGAACTTGAAACCGCCCGCAAGGCTATCGCACAACTTGAGCAAGACTTGTCCGCTTCCGTCTTCCAGAACGCAGAGCTCCAGGGTCGATACGAGACGTTGTACAGGGAACTGGAAGGCGCACGTCTCTTTCTCAACACTGCAGATACGTTTGCAGACACGGAGGTCATCCAAACGCTGACAAAGCTCAATACGGAGCTGCAGCACACCTCTACCTTGATGGCAGAGCGCGTCGTAGACGTCTTCACACTCGGCGCAGCGACATCGGATCCAGAGCAGCAGACCATGGCAGAAAGGGCCTCGGAGAGCGTCGGTGCGACTTTGGTGCAATTCTTGCGGACAGCGAGGCATGACGATTCCGAACTTCCCCTGTACCTCCAAATCGCATTCCAGGCCTACCTGGTACATTACATCTGCTGGATCGTGTCTTCGTGGACTCTCGACAAGGGGTGCAGCACGTTCATAAACGAGATATACCAAAGACTGCGGGAAGCAGGTAAGACGCCAGTTTTCGAGGGTGACAACCGCTGACGTGCACATGATGAACAGAGAAGCAAACGATATCTGGGCGCTGGCGTTCCCTCACGCGCGTCTATACCCTTCCTACTTGTGTCAGCGAACCCAATTCCTTTGTCGTCCCCGTCATCGAAGGGCTTTCAGAGATTCTGTTGGCTGTGGGATGTACTACCTCCCAATCTGACATCGTATCGCAACTCTCGTCCATGTTCGAAGACAAGATACTGACCGCTGTCTCGCTTGCTGGCCGACTCAATCAGATGATGAATGGGGTGGTCTCTGGCGATTTTGGGGTACTCGTCGTGCGACCTGGCGAGACATTCCACTGTGAGACAATGGAGGAGGAATCGGATGGCAATGGAGGTGGGATACAAGTGACATCAGATGGAGCAGAGACGTCCCAAACTGTACTGTGTACAAGTGAACTGGGACTAACGAAGCGGGTTCAACTGGGGACAGGGGAAAAGGAGACGAAGCCTGTGATCAAGGCCAAGGTGATCCTTGAATCATTTTTGGACATTGAGACGTAGAGGTTTTCTGGATGATGAGCCTGTATGTTTGGCTGCGGGAATGTACTGTACATTGAAATGTCTGTGCATTATCCATGTCATAACATGTTGTCCGACGGTCTGATACAAAGTACTAGTTTCAACTTGCTGTTACCGGGACTACCGCGCCCTCGTCCACACCTTCGCGCAACTGTGCTCACCGTCACCAGGAACGTACATGCGAAAGGCGGTTGTAGTTCCGACAAACGCGAGTCTGTGAGGTTTGGACCTGCGCATATTGTGCTGGTAGACAGGAACAGGAACACGACGTTTGCTTCCGAGTCAACAATGTGCAGTGAGGTATCGAGCGAATACAAGTCTGTCCAACATTCTTATGCCTTCTACGTATGACAGTTTAGTATAGCGAAAAGGTAGTTGGTGAACGGACAGAAGAATTGGTCGTGGTATGCAAGGGAAAGGTGCTAGACAAATTTGCAGTGGAGGACAACGAAAGTAACGAATTATGGGGAGAGAGCAAGAACAAGGAAGGAAGACGCCAGATCACTGGTCGAAATCCACAGAAAGGGAAGTAAGGAACACACTCCATCTAAATCAAACGATCTCCACCACCTTTGCCCGCAGATCCTTGGGGTTAGTGTGGTAACTCGGAACTCCCGAGATGATGATTTCGCAACCGGCAGTGGTTATCCGCTTGTATTGGTAGTTGTTCTGGCGCTCAAGCAAGAGTGCATGGAACGGACGCCCGAGTCGGACCATCAGTCGCAATGCCCGTTGATAGCGATCTATCAGAGCTAGAGGCTCGGCACGGGATGGATAGAGTAGCTGGCACAGAGTCGTCCGAGTCGTCACCACCATCGCCTAGCTCGTCATCATTATCATCAGGTTCAACCTCACGATCACCGTCAAACACGAACTCACCAAGGGGATCTCGGACGTCACAGAACCAGGGATGCACGAAGACGAGTTTCTTGGGCGTCCTAAGTTCGCTCTCTGAGTGGATGTGGACACGGGGTCGTCCCTCGGTCATACTGGGGACGAGGCCAGCACGCTCAATCGCCCGTCGGTATACCTGTCGCGGTACGCCTTCCCATCCGTTTGGTGTGAAGTCGACGTCAGAGGCAGGAGTTGAACGGTGCGCCACGTCGTCTTTCTTTTTGTTGTGAAGGAAGTTGAGGTCAAGAAGGGACTACTACGCTATTCGGAGCTCGGATTAGATTCAGATATCTGGGCACATTCAATAGGCAATTCACTCCACCTGCAACGTGTATTCCTGTGCCCACTCACCTCTTCCGCTCGGTCGCTGCTCGACAAACCATGGGCGACTCTCCACAAGATGTCTACACAAGATGTCTGCCAATACATTACGGATACCCTTTGTGGGTCCCCGAGCCCAGCGATACACTCCCCCAAAGCTATCAACAAGATGGATTCCAGATCGGAGATGTTGGCTTCGTCAGTCCCGATTGTGGGTTCAACGTCCTGTTCAACATATCCCACCCGCCTACCCACGCCCTCCATAATAAACGGGACATCCCGAAGTTTGACCCCGTCGCACTGACAGTCGATGATGAATATGTCAGCTACAATGATATTCCCCCTGGTCCCATATTCTCCAATCTATGCGTCAAACGGGTGCTCCCACTCAAGGATGCTCCACCAAAGTATGTTTACTGGTATACGCACGGCTATATTGAACAATCATCTATTGCTATAGTACTGAGTACGAATTCATTCCGTGTGCTAAGGAAGGCGCAGTTCTCATCCTCCCCTGTGGTGCTACATTTCATTGCCTTCGAAACAAAGACCCCTTTCGCGAATTGGCAATCGAGCATGCCGTTGAATGGTACGATTTTGCCAAGCAACACCACAAACAAATTTCCAATCATTCATTATACCTCGTCACCGGCTACTACAAAACCCGTTCCTGGTCACTCGCGACGTTCCAGAATGCATCGCAAGGAACTGATGGGGATAGCGTGTTGATCAGAGTGACAAAGGTTGAGGAAGGAAGCGCTTCCTTCCCTTATAGATGGGACTCTACAATGTCTTTAACGCGCAAAAGCGATCGCAGTCATGGAAGGGATAATCAGGCTGTATTTCTAAGCGGATACAAGATCGCTTTGAGGGAAGGCATTTTAGGACTCTTGACCCAGCAGCCTGAGGTCAAGGAGTTACCCATTCGCAAATCCCCTGGAGATTTTCGAAAAAACATTCTCTCATTCCTGAAACGGTTGTTTTACGCACGAAAGAAACGTATTCTCAAAAATCCTTCCAATCTGATCCACGTCCCTCAGCTATCTCAGGTGATCGGTTTCCAATATTTGGGTCCTGGTTCGACGACTATATTGAACGAGTTCATTTCTAGCCCTACCACTACTCCGACGTCATCAATACTTATCTATTGAACCATGTTTGTGACCCAGCAGAAGTTTTATTTTGCAAAACTGCTGAATCTTTTTCCATCAGAATCTGGATGCCTCTGTTGCCATCACTCACGATGATGAATGGATAGCTCTACTTGAAGATGTTTGTAGCCATTCTCTTCCATATTTGTCGTTCAGAATTGACCTCGACGCTTTAGGCAGAAACCATACTTAGTAACCCAGAACAAGAGGACCGTCTGGGTGATTCTCTGTCGCAAAATTATTCTTTTGATTCGCGAAATGGTAAGTACTTCATGCAGGTACCAAACGGCTAGTGAATGTCATACGACAGGCGTTGTATACTTGCTGAGTACTAAAGGGTAGGTACTTCGATACGGTAACATGGTTATCGCTTAAGAACGATACATTCTGTAGTGAGGGGGGTGGGCCAGGGGCTTTGTTTATCTCATTGCACATGTTTAGCATGTTCAACCGGCCCAGGTGGCAACCACGAGGTATTGAGAGGCTTCAGAATGGAGATTCCTGAACCCTCCAGTGACAACTCTTGACTTGTCAATGTCATTACACGTGCGTTATACAATTGTTGATGCTCTCATCGAGCTCTCAAGAGGTTCTGGCAGTTATCAGAGGCGATGATTTGACCGTCGGTCTTGTGCGGATTCCTACTGAATGTTATGTATTGATTCAGTCCGACGATACAATACGGAGAACAAAAACTCGACTCGTAACACCAGGAGAGGTTACCGAGTGGGATGATCTGATTCCACTGTGAGATTTTTTCCCTTGACTTTTCTGCTCGTTGACATTGACGACTTTCAGCCCATCTGACTCGCTTACCATTCGCCTCTCAATTTGCGCACCTTCCGAGTTTGTTTCAAAGATGGCAAACGAAGAAACCCTGCACACGCTAGAACTCAGTGTAGCAGACTTTGTTGACCGTTGCGAAAGTGGACAATGTAAGCGGCGTTACTTTCCCCGTGTTGTCATTTGACTTTACATATCCCCAGTGATTGTATTCCCTCTGACAGAGGAGGATACCGAGTTCCATTCCTGTCCCTCCCTCCTTATCACCACAGAGCGCAGAAATCTGAACGACCTGGATGATTGTGTAAGTATCATGATACGCAAACTTACTTAACACTCTAAATCTCTCTCTATTTGGTGGATCACCCCGTTGCCCTTTGTATTGTGCGTGCTCGACTTGTTAGGTAACGCAGAGGACTGACGTTTCGTTGAATGGTTACACAGCCCATTTAGCTACCCTCTGCATCATCTACGGTAGGTCGATGAGTCTTACCTATCCGCGGCAAGTTATATTGAATAAACTATCACTTACAGTACACCGTATCTTGTGAAAGGTCACTCCTGCTCGCCAAGGTTGCCGACGAAGCCAAGCGTTTGGAAGGCAAGTTACCTCTTTGTTCTCTTATGTGTACTCATAGTAGTGATGGGTCTTTCCAGACATGGTCGGTTATATGAATAATATTGCCTGTTCCGACCGGGAGCTCACTGTAGAGGAACGCGATCTCTTCTTGATCGGATACAGGAACCTCACCGGTGCCCGCAGAGCATCGTCGCGTGTCATATCTTCCGCTGAGCAGGAAGAGGAGACCAAGGGCAGCGCAACCCGAATAACTTTGGTGAAGGCCTACAGACAGAAGCTCGAAGGCGAAATTGTCAATATCTGCGAGGATGTTCTCAATGTCCTCGACAAGCACCTCATTCCCTTTACTACGCTGGGGGAATCTACTGTTTCGTATTACCAAATGTGGGTCGTTTCACTACTCTGAAAAGCAGGTCTGACGGTTGGTTTCGCAGGGTCGGTGATCATCACCGCTATTTGTCCGAGGTTGTTCTCGATGATTCCAGACGGAAAGAGAGCATCGAGAAGTCTTTAGTTGCCTACAAGCATGCTTCTGATCTCGCCATTTCCAAGCTCCAAGCAGCGCATCCCATCCGTCTCCATCTCGCTTTGAACTACTCGTCGTTCCTTTATGAAGTTCTAGGCACGCAGGATGAAGCGATGCACGTGGCGCAGCAGGCGCTGGATGTTGCTTGCACTGCACTCAACGAGCTCTCCCAGAAGGACAAAAACGACTCGATGGTCGTCATTCAGCTGCTACATGACACCATCACTCGCTTGACATCAGTCGGAGGTACGTTTCGTAGCTTTGATATGAGTAAGTTTTATCTGTTCACAGGCAAGGCAGAACCCAAGGACGGGCAAGGTACGAATAAGGACAAACCGAGGACGGCCAACGTAGACCTGAGCGTTCATCCGCTGGCTGGTGACCTCATTTCAGGTCGGCGGTTGACGGAGAAGAGCAACCAAACCGCGAACAAGGATCCCCCTGTGAATGTTCATCAGCCATCTTCCGTCACCCAGAAGACGTTTCCAAACAAGAAAATGATCCACCCGAGCCCAGGAATGCGGACAGTGGGCATTCAGCTTTCCCAGATTATCAAGGAGGGATTGCCAAGAAAGAGGAGGATGGCGAAGGAGATCGCAGGGGGCGTTCGGCCTTCTCACCCCTACGGATGGGCATTACCAAGGAAGAGGGTCAAAGGGAGCATTAACATCCAGTCGGGCTGAGGCGATCATGGCTTTATCTGTGCATGCCTTCGTCCCTTATGATTACGATATATGTACCATCATTCACCTATGCGATAGCAATCTTGTTTGGATGCACTCAACGTAAACTACTAAACAGATGGGAAATACAATAGCATTTGCCAGTTCGTAACAAAGGCAGCATGGGCCGGCAGCGCTCAGCCCTCGTATGATACCGTCGCTGGGATTCTGAGGCCGAAGTTAGACGACAACGTCAAGCTGAAATCACGGAGACTCACCGTCGTTCACCTGCCTGTAAGGAGAATCACATAAATTGGCAAGCAAGGGGTGGTATAGATCAATAACTTACGCCTGTGGTCCAGCACAGCTCCGCGTGGACTTGGTCCGTGCGCCCAAATGACACAACCACGTCATAGTCCAGCTGATAGTACACCTGCCCAGAGTCGTCCTTCTTCATAACCAAATCTTTCACGGCTTCCCTTAGATCGATCTGAATGGTACAAAATACAGAAAAAGACGCTGGATGTGCCCCTTCTTAGATCGAGCACACGAAAAGGAAAATGAAAAAGACTTGCATTCATCTTCATCCACCCACTTCGGGTCAGATAAACCGCCTCGGTAGCACAAAATGCGCACAATTTGCATGCCAAAGTCTGCAGGATCGCTTCTGATAAGCGAAAAAGGGTCCCTAAACTCCCCCTCCTCGTGATCATTAACGCCCTTTTTCAACGAGAGGAATCATATCGTTAGCATTTCGCAAGAAAGTCGATGGAGGAAGCTTACCATGCGAAGTTTCGACTCAAAGTACCCTGGAACGTAGAAATCGCCTGTCGGATCTCTTTCCCACAGGTGTTTCCTACGATTGTGGTCTTCGTCGGTTGCATCGACGGGCAGTGCACAAATTACACCATATTGAACGTGGGACTGCACCTCATACTCCCGAGGCTCAGTGCTCTGAGAAGATAACTCGAGGAGGGATTCAAGAGCGATGTTCGTTTTGACCACCGCAGACGTCTCCTCCTTGGGCTTGCTCTGCACAGAGACCAGCTCCTCCGACTGCGCCTTCCAGTCTGCCCGAAGCTTAGTGAGCTCGGAGCCAGAAGCGGTCAGTTGTTGCTGAAGCTTCATGATCTGCTCTGCTTGGGCAGCATTCGCAGACTTCTCCCGGTCACGTTCTAAGATAAGAGACAAAATTTCGTGGTCTTTTTCTTGGCAGGACGCCGTCATGGTCTGGAGCTGCTTGCTCACAGAGACGAGCTCCTTCGACTGCGTCTCGTAACGCACTTGAAGCCCGGTGAACTGCGCGGTGAGAGTGGAGACCTCCAGCTGGAGTTCCCGTACACGACTGTTGGCATTCGCGAGCTTCTCTGTCTTTTCAGTACACATAACCTTCAGCTGGTTGACCTGGATGGTGAGGGCGTTGATGGTGCCCTCATACTGCGGCGTCTTCACTGTGAGTTCGTCACCGGAGGCGCTGGCCGGAAGCTCTGCTACCACGGAGGAAGAGTCTTCCTGGAGTTTTGCATAGTCTTGATGGAAAGTGGCAATTTGCTCTGTCTTTTCGACATCGCACTGCTTCAACCGAGTAAACTCTCGCCAACCAAAGCTACTAAGCTCTGCGGCTGTAAATTCCATGGCGATGTGTTGCGGGAAAAGTGAAGAAGGAAGTGGACTGTCCTGCGGAATATGGCTCCCGAGAATTTGTGGATCGACGAAATACTGAATCGACGATAGCGGAAGTACGCCCCCATCGGCATCACTGAAGACGATTGCGTCCAGCAATTGAACCATGTCGGTGGCAGAACCATTCTCCCCAAGGCTTATCCACCATCGAAGGCAGGAAACCAGCTCCTCTTTGTTGAGTCGATGTTGGCGAAGACTGTGTAGAACGTCAGGAAAGGTTATAGGAGATATCATTCCTTGGTTCTGTAATGTCTGAATGGTGCGTCCGCACTCGTGAGCGACAGACTTTGGAAGCATAGGCACATCCTTGAGAAACTTCGCAAAAGTAGGGTTATGCTCCTTGATATGCGATGCCTCGCGAACGCCAACGGATGACAGCAGTCTCAAGGACGTAGCCGAGCAGTCATGGAATGACCGTTCCAACAATTTCCCAATTAGGGGCGAGGGAGTTGAATGGTGAAACGCGAAAAACTTGAGCGTATGGATAAACTGCTCCTGCAGACGCTTTTGCAACTCTCGTGGTGGCCGAAAGCTATCATCCGCTGCACCAGCCCATGCAGTCTCAATGATGGATAGCTCAAATTCGTAAACGGCGCGAGACAGGAAACCTCCAACATATAATAATTCCTTGTTCCAGACTAGAATGTGGGTGATAGTGAGCGAAAATGACGTTTTGGCAGAGAAGAACACATACTAGCTATGTTTCTGTCTCTAAGACATTGTAAGTATCACGAAGCATCAGACGTGCTGCCGACTTACATAAGATCTATTGATTCGCGCTCGACGGTAGGGATGAAATGTGATGCCATATGACCCCCGATGCCTGTGGTTTGTCCAGTAGCATGACCCTGAGAAGAACTGAGTAGAAGATCGACAACAGAAAGGTTTGTACAAACAATGAAGATTCGCGCATTCGTCGCCCTTGGCACACGTCAGTGAAAGTCATCAATTCAGCGGTGTAATCACCAACCCATTCAAGTCAGCATGGAGTCCCTGGAATATACTCCCACCTGTCGGTTGCTTTTGGTCGTCAGCCAGACTTTGATCGTACTCGTCCTTCTCAGTCTTCAAATGAAACGCGATCAGCCCTCAAGAAGTCCAGGCGCCCACAAATACCTACATAAATCAAATGATACTCGAGCCGTGCAGGTGGGTTCTTCTTTGTAGACCGCAGAAGCTCTGCGGATAGTTTCTCGTCTACATTGACATCCACCTTTGCAGTGAACACTGTGATAGTCACGTTCGTCTTATTAAACTCTGTTGGAGGCCGTAGCGCCGAATGACTGGCAACAAAACGGCTGTCGGGCTTGCGAGGCCTCGAAACTTCCAGCAATGGTTGTTTGTCCACCCCTACAGCATTCACGGCATGCATGACCTCTGCCTCGATCGTAATGGCTAGGTAAAACTTATAATTAGTCACTACGTACAGACGTTACATGCGGAGGACTCACGCTGAGATTGTACTCCTCTGACATTCATGACACCCAGCGGACTGGATCGTTTCATCGCTGTTGGAAGGCTGATGGTTTTAGGCATGCCGGACGACTTCCTGACGTGGCCAATACAACACTTGTTGAAATATACCCTGACGTCATATAGGTGAGTCATAAATGCGATCGATGATGAGAGAAATCGCATCAGGTCAAATGTTGGAGGTATGGGACCAGCTTCTCGCAGCGTCATCTCAAACGTTGTCCATTCATCCGCAGTTCCCTTTGACGAGAGGTAACCATGACGAACATTTAGCTGGTGGATGATAGTTTGAGGGGGGAAATCTATGCGGTGGGGAACAGTGATACCTGATCACCCCTCCAAAGAAATTGCATCGCATGTCCTGCAACGAAGTTTGACTCATGACGCCATGAAGGTATGAAGTGTCATACCTCCGGATACTACAAATGGATTCTCCGTCACCGAGAATAAGCTATAAAATCCTAATCGAGAAGCTATATACCAACCTGTACAACGAAAGGAATAATTGACTCACCAACGCCGAAGGCGCCAAGCTTCTCTTCGTGCGGGTTTCCCGAGGCTAAAGCGGCATATATGCATCAGGGAAGGATGTTAAACACAGAGATAGAGTGCGCACCTATCTTCCTCAATCGTGACCAATCCTCGTTTCTAAATGGTATTCCGTTGTTCCTGAACGTCCACTGCGCAACCTGTAGGAGTGACACCAGTGAAGATGTGTATCAAATAGGCCGTGACGATACTGAGCACACGTACAGGAGCAGAACGGAGATCAGAGAGCAGCGTTTCATCAATTCTCTTTTGCTCATCATTCAAGTAAGCAGCAGTCTCGAAGTGGATCTCGACCGCAGAAGATTGAGCGTTATCCGAGTTCTGAAGGAGTTCTCGGAATACTGCAATAGACCGTATGTTAAAGGAATCTCAGGGGAAAATGTCAGCACAAGCTCACTTACCAGTGAACTCGCCCGAGTAGCGTGCGAGTACCTTGTCGATCAATGCACGTTGGTTGACTTCGACAGGTTCATCCCTCCCGGTCGACCACTGATGTAATGAGAATATGGCGGGTATTCAACTCTGTCAATGACATACCAGTATGTGGCGGTTGTTTGCCATTCGTGTTGCGTCCGTGGAAAAGTATGCTGATCCAAGCAGTGGTGGCCGGAGGAACAGTCTGATTGTAGATAAAGGTGACTCTTATTTCGCTGGTAGGGTATAAATAGGGCAGCTGAAGCAGTGTCGAGCCTCTGAACAGAATCTTCCACATGTCTCATGGTCTGGCGCATGTTAACAATGTGGCATTGCATGATGTAAATGTACAGGTGGCTCGCTGATCGGATCAGAAGGAGTTTGCATTGAAAGTAGCATGCTTGGTATGCATTCCCTGGCAATTCGCATGTCAGAGTGATTGAATGCGATGCCCGATTGGCCTGTGGGAGCATACCTGAAAAGGGTCAAGTAAGTACTTGATGAAATCGACAAGAACATAGACGGCATGTTTTCCAGCCGGGAGAGGGAGTAATTCATCATCGTTGTTAATGGAGAGGGCCAGATGTTTCGGGAAGAGATGAAGCATCCACCTAAATTTCGTGGATGAGTACGAGTCCTAGCTATGCTCTGACGTAGTTTGTGACTATGGTATGGCTGGTGACATGATCCGAATGGACCATACCATGCCAGCGTGCTGCTCTTTGCGTGGATAACCTCTGTTCGTGCTTTCTTTGTCACTGGTCGGCCAATTTGAATGATGTAAACAAAAGCAAACAGAAGAAGTTCGGACCCCAGATCTCCATCGAATGTTGAACGTTGAACTCGGAGACGATCAAGATCTTGCCCAATGTAACTCCGCATGGTGCTCCGAGGCCTATCAGAGCTCAGAGCAGGCGAGGAACTAAAGCTCTATTCATGTTCCAGCTGGCGATCAGCAATTTCTACAGAGCCACAAGCTGTCTCCCTTGCACGCCTTCACGTCGCCTACGCTTTGTTCAGTCGCCGAGGCTCCGTTGTCTAAGACTTCAAGAGATCAAGCCTTTCTTACATTCCGTTGATCGCCTCTCTGCCTCTCCTCCCGTGGAAGGTGACATCCGAGAAGAGATAACCCGCTGCGCTGGTCGAGCTTGCTGGACCCCTGCAAGACGTTGGGTCCATTAATACTATCGAGCAATTCTCCCTCGGCGGCAAGACAAGGATACGAAAGACACTAATGACGGTTAGGCAGGGTCCAAGACGCATCGCACTGTACATGGAGGAACTCGATGACCACCATCCTGAAGGTGAGCACGGAGGTTTAGTGAAGATGCTCTAGATTATACTGACCCAACTGTATCCTACGCACGACGGACCGGAGGACCAGGGTCTGCAAACAGGGCAAGCGTCGAGTTTGTGACACGGCTGGTATAGCCTTGGAATGGGGGAAACAGTGCAGCATGAACGCAGCCAAGTGGAAGCGGCGAGATATGCCTCCGTTCCTCCAGTTCCTCCACCTACCCACCTCAGTGTAGTACAACACTCTAAGCAAGGCCCGACAAGATCGATGTCGTGTCATATTGATTACATTATGTACATCAATGCGGTGGTGACGATGTGATCATAAGTGACAATAGCTCGAATTGGCGCGCAACCATTCAGCCCCAGTGAAAACTGGTTATGGTTGGGTCGTGTCGGAGATGATCAGGTATTAGCAAATGTGTAGATAATATGTAAATGAGATCTGATGATATGCCCCTGCCAAAATGAGAGTTATATGATATTTTCGATATGAGGGGGCAACACGACATCTCATCTGGTATAACGTCTAACATCTTGTGATACCCAGTCATATCTACAAGCACCCCAATGTCCTGTAGTTTCATATTTGCTAGTCTCACCCCATATGATCATATATCATCCAGCTAATGTGTCTGATATCTCGTCATATCCTGTTGGATCCCACCATTTTTTGATCTCATCCTATATGATCAGGCCTATCAACTGATTATTATCACTAGTAGCTAGCTACATTAGCCTCGGAAATAACTGGGAAAAAAGGCTAGCAAAGCGGTACATCCGAAAAAAACCCTTCCACCTGAATACAACCCAGAGAAATGCCAGTGTGAACAGCGGTGTTGAACACACGCGCAAGGAATGAGAACAGCATGGAAACGAGAGAAGCATCCAATGAAAGTGACGAGAGCAGTGTGGCAACAAGAGCGGCATTGAACGAATGCGATGACTTGGAGAGTGGCGTGGAAACGAGAGAAGCGTCCAATGAAAGTGATGAGAGCAGTGTGGCAACAAGAGTGGCATTGAACAAATGCGATGACTTGGAGAGTGGTGTGGAAACGAAAGCGGCATCCAATGAAAGCAACGAGAGCAGCGTAGCAATGAGAGCGGCGTCCAATGAAAGCGACGAGAGCGGCAGCAAGAGCAGTGAGAGGGAGAGTGGCATGCCGAGCAACTAGTAGATGGTCCCAGATGACACATCCGAGTCCTTGTTCCACCCATTCTTTGCAACCTAGCATGCTCTACTAGAATCATTAATACAATCAGCGAAGATGAGACACTCACCAGTTCTGCAGCTTCCTTATCGTATGCCTTATAGGACTTCTTGAGTGAGTGAATGGGAGTGACAAAGTTTTATTTTACCTCGCGTTGTTCCTTGCTGAGTGAATCATAGTATTGTTTGAATTCCGGGGTTGTTCCGTTGGTCGTCTCTTTGAATGCCTTGAGCCAGCACCGTGCACACAAGTTTCTAGCGAAAAGTGGTCAGTAACATGTAATAACTCTGGTATGCACTTACCTTCCATTACGGGCATTCCCTGGTCGCATCTTTGTGACCTTTTTACCTCCAACAGTGCCGATCGGTTTCGAACTTGAAGATACCTCTGTCACAGTGAGTTCGGCACTATTCGGAGTTGTTGTGACCTCGGACTTCTCAGGGATGGTAATCCCCAATCCAGTTGTGACGGACGCAAGTTCTTGGCTGTTATTCGTGGAGTTAGTACAGTGTATTAAATGTTTGTAGTACTTACAGGGGATTCTGATGCTGCATTTTGGTCGAGTTGGAAGCCGTAGAGCTGACAGTCGCTGTGGCAGAGGAGCAAGTGGGCACGAGGTTGTTGGTATCGAGATTGGTCAAACTAGGCTGAGCGATGGAGTTGACGGAAACTGGACAGGCCAATGTTAGTAGCGAAGAAAGATACAAGAATAAATTACCTTTAACGGGAGCAGTAACTGGAGGAACTTCGTTCAAGTCGAGGGTGGTTGGGTCGGGGACAGAGGATGTGACAACAGGGCAAGGTGGGAACATGGGGACAGATGCCGATGCAGAGCCTCCATCGGGAACTGGACAGGTCAATGTTAGTAGCGAAGAAAGATATAAGAATAAATTACCTTTAACAGGAGCAGTAACTGGAGGAACTTCGTTTGAGTCAAGGGTGGTTGGGTCGGGGACAGAGGATGTGACAACAGGGCAAGGTGGGAATGTGGGGACAGATGCCGATGCGGAGCTTCCATCGGAAACTGGACAGGCCAATGTTAGTAGCTACGAAAGATACGAGAATAAACTACCTTTGATTGCTTTACTTGGTGGGGGAGGTATATTTTCACTGTCGTCCTCGATTTTGGGCTTATCTTGCTTTTTCCTCTTCTCCCCCTTCAATCGGAATTCACCGTTTTCATTGAGGTGATTGTTGCGCCAGGCGG
The DNA here is from genome assembly GCA_038090315.1 of Xanthoconium stramineum. Classification (NCBI taxonomy): domain Eukaryota; kingdom Fungi; phylum Basidiomycota; class Agaricomycetes; order Boletales; family Boletaceae; genus Xanthoconium; species Xanthoconium stramineum. Next base: position 1,695 of record JBBPMO010000838.1, on the reverse strand, counting down.
GATAGCTGCTACGTGCAAGTCGATCGAGCTTCCACCCATTCTCTGCACACTTGAACAGTGGCCAGGATGTTTCGATGCACGAGTGGAAAAAGACCTTGGTAGTTGCATCCAACTCGCCCCAAACTCGAGGAGCACGTTTCATGAGGACGAGCTCACACCAGGCACTGCGGATGGACTCGCGGATGCTTTTGATGCGGCTATCTGAGACAGGTTCACCGTTTTCTTCTTCAAGGTGGGGTTCTTTTCCACGCTTGGCGACCTGTGCTTCTGGAGTGAGAAGCCAATCGTTGAAATCGTCCTGGGTCCAGAATCGAATTCTCGGATGGCTTTCTTTTGTAGGACGTGAAGGAGCAGCGAGAGTCGGATCGATAGTGGGCGCAGGCTTGAGCCCACCATGGTTAATTACGTTTCTAACACTCGTACAAAATTAGTAACTTGCTAGGAATGTGTCTGCTTACCTGAGTGTATCCCGCTCGGCTGCAAGCTTCGCATTCTCAATTTCAAGCTCTTTGATGCGCTTCCGGGCAATCTGGAGCTCCCATGCACTTTCCATGTCACGGTATAGTGGCATAGGGTATCCTGGTGACACGTGCTGCTTGTAATAGATAATCGTCTACAAAAGTGTCAGTAGTAGTGCCTTACCATTCCATAATGGTCCATAAAAGGCCCGGCAAGGTTGACATGGTGTGGTAATGAAGTTGACGATTGTGCGGTAAACTGAGAAGGCGGTGGTGGCTGCGTTGATGGGGGTGGCGGCATCAAGGCATCTTGGGAGCCAAATGATGATATAGAGGAGGAGGAAGAGGAGGAAGAGGAAGTAAGGATCCTGGTTCGCATTGAAGTGAACAAGGGGAATGAGGGAAAGAGAGAAAGAAGGGATAGGGGTGATAAACTCCGATGGGGCAAAAAATATCGGCCAAGGTAATCTTATCCTTATCAAACGCCATGCCATTTGCTGCAGATCATAACGCCATCCAAATTTCCATCCCTTTGAAACACCCCGAAGATACCTATACGTTCACCTACAATGTTGAGTTCCCTGGTTCTCTTACAATTGAGGTCGTCTCCTCTCAAGTTCACGCGCATATGATCGCTCCTGCAAAGCAAGAAACTGCGATCAAAAAGCAAGAGAACTTGCCCACTGTCGTTCCGCTTGTGTTTTCGAAGCCAAACAACCATCCCACACATGAATGCAAAGGGAAGAAGCGTGTCCGTGAGTACAGTAAGCTGTCCTTTTACTTTCTTTCACTAGATCATTATGCTATCTGATCAAAGACTCTAGTCCCACTGAATCAGAGGACGAAGCTCCTCCTGTGTCCATCTCTCACTCTACTGGTAACAAGGTATGTATTTTACTTGATTATATGCGTTTGTTTGACGCATACAATCTACCCACAGGAGAACCTACCCACGAAACAGCCCTACAAGTACGAGAAACCTGTTAGCGTCCGTGCTCGTGTCAGTGATTGCAAGTAGCCTACCCTCATTTTTTGACTCAGAAGCTGCTGTCGCTAGTGTTTTGAAGTCCAGTTGGCAACTGGTACAAAGACTGGCAACTGGACTGGACCGCAACTGATCGCAACTGGACTGCAGTTGCCAGTTGCGATCAATTGTGATCAGTCCAGTTGCCAGTTGCCCAGTTTGCTGGAAATCAAAAAGACCGGTTGTGGACCGGTTGCAACCGGTCTTTTTGAG
>JBBPMO010000837.1:0-15861 GCA_038090315.1 Xanthoconium stramineum | reverse complement strand
TCGCGCCTTTTCCTGAGGACGCCCCTACCCCTGTTCCCCTTCTGCTCTTTGCTTTCTGAGTGGGGTAGGATCTCATCTTTGATTTCGTTGTTGCATTCATAGCCTCTTTGTGATCCCCGCGGACAGATCTATCTCCTCTAGGTGGTTCTCTCACACCACCTTGTGTGCATCATGACTCATCCTTGTTCTATTGTATTCCATCGAGTTCCACGATAACGCGTACAGTAGTACTTATACCAACTGCCGCTGTATTAGTTCCTTACACTTATTCTACGCAATACAAGGTATCTTGTTGCATCCAAGTCTTACCTTAAGTCTCTGCCTCTCAGGATCTCGTCTAAGAGATCACCAACCTCTTAGTCTCACTTAGTCTTCCCAAAGGACGTTGCGTCTCTTCGTGAGCACCTCCCGTTGGACAGACCATACAAGCCGCTCTCTAGACGACGGATATCTTCCGTGTAACATGTGCGACCCAAAATGACTGAAGTATGTGACAGACGACAAATCACATCAATCTGAACTCTACTTCTCTCGCCACTCACCTTGCAACGCGCGGTTCCCCTCTGGATTGGTACCATCGATGGGGACCTACATGGTGACTTGGGGTAAGGGTATGGGTTGCGCTGTCGCAACCCGCAGGTTACCCGTGCTCTTGCCTAAAGGCATATAAAGAGTAATGGCATTCAGCACCATACTATATAAGGCTTACATTCTGGGAATTCTAGGATCATGATTCAGGGACCCACCCCTGGCAATATTCGAGGCATGGTTTTTCAATCGTGTTTTCTGCAATGTTTTGAAACATGCTGTAACCACACTTATCCGACCTTGCCTGAGGTGTGAGAGATAACGTGTATAAGAGGCAAAAATATACAGTCCATTGCCTGTTTGTTGACTTGCATCATCACCCTCAGGCTGCTGCTGATGACCCCATTGTCAACAATGAATGGTGTGCACTGGACCCTGGTGATATGAGTGTGCATTGATACTGACCATTGTACAAGAGAGTTCTATGCCCATCAAGATCAATGCCAGTGGCGTAATATGGGCATTGACATTTACAGCGGATGGTGAATATCTTGTGGGCAGCCACGACAAGGAGGTTCGAATGTGGCGAGTGGAGGACAAGAAACAAGTGGCAAGGATAGCAACTCCAAACTATGTCAACTCTGTCGCTGCATCAAAGAATGGCAAATGGATCACTGCAGGGACATACAAAGAACTGTTTGTGTGGGATGCACAAATGTACAAACCATTCTTCAAACACAAGGAGGGGAACTTTGTCAATGCAGTCGATTTCTCACCAGACTCGTCTCGACTCATCACTGGAACGGGCAACAACACAGCCACTGTTTGGGACTTTGTGACCGACAAACAAGTACTAACCCCCAAAAAGGGAAACCCAGATCCCAAGCAAACATGCTCATCGTGACACCAAACATGAAAGGCCGATCTGCCCGATCAACCTCAACAAACGACCCAATATCTAAGTGGTCAGACGTACATAGAACACTCCGCCAACAACGAATAGGAATACTATGCCTACAGGAAACCCACCTGGAAGCACACCACACCACCACAATAGAAAACCTATACGGTAAATGACTATCAATACACAACTCACAAAACCCAACAAACCCAGGAACATCAGCCAGAGTCGCCTTCATGATAAATAAAGAGAGTGTAAGATCACACGATGCAACAATAACAGAACTCATCCCAGGCAGAGCGCTACTACTGACGCTCAAATGGCACAATGAATATAAGTTGATGATACTGAATATATATGCTCCAAATGCCCACCACGAACACCCAGACTCCTGGAGAAAAATAAAACAGAAACTAACAGACCTCAGAAACCACTCAATCGACATCATGCTAGGCGACTTTAACATTGTCGAAGACCAATTCGACCGCTCACCCCCAAGACCAGACAACTACACCGCGACAGAAGCACTATGCAACTTCAAAGAACAATTCCAAATCATAGACACGTGGAGACATGATAACCCTAACATGAGAGCATTTACCTTCATTAGCAATACCCACTCCATGTCACGACTAGACCGTATATACACCAACCGCACCATATCTAAATCAACATACAACTGGAACATCACAGACATGACAATACCATCAGATCACAGAATGGTACTAACTAGAATAGTCCCACCAAAAACCCCATACATCGGACCCGGCAGATGGACACTACCACTCGCACTACTAACCAATGAATCCTTCCTGGACAACGTAACAGAACTAGGAGTAATCCTACAAAACCAACTAACACAACCCCACGAAGAACCAAAGGAACCACAATGCTTGTGGTCAATGTTTAAGAAAGAAATATTGGAGATCGCAGAGAGAACAGCAAAGAGACAACTCGCCAAAATGAATAATAAGATCATAGCCCTAAAGCAAGACATCAGAGAGCTAGAACAGAATGATGAACTAGATACCAATGAGAACCAACGATCTAATGTCACACTACTACAACACAAAATCCATCACCTAGAAAACAAGAAGAACAAAAACATGTGAGCACAAGCATGCTGGCAAAACAAAGGAAAAAAAAAAATAAGTATTGGATAAAACTACAAACTCCTAAACACCCTAGAGAAATAATTTACTCCTTACACGACCCAACGAAAAACAGACTCACCACCAGATCCTCCAAAATGGCAAGGATTGCGCATGACCACCATGAAAACCTGCAGCACAAAGAACTGCTAAACCATGACAATCCTGATCGCCAAGCCACTATAATACAAGCCCTAACACAAATACCAGATCAGCAAAAACTAAACGAAGACGACACAGAAATGCACCACCTAATCACATATGACCAAACCGCCACAGCCCTTTTGTCATCCAAAAATGGCACTGCAACAGAGATAGATGGCCTACCGTACGAACTCTGGAAAACCATACATGACAAACACAGAATGTTAGAGAAACAAAATAAACCTTCCTTTGACGTAGTAGGATGCATGACAAAAGTCTTTAAGAACATTCAGATAAACGGCACGGAAGAGGAGACAAACTTTTCCTTCAGATGGATGTGCCCACTATACAAAAAGAAGGACAGAACAAAAATAGAGAATTACAGACCGATCACACTACTAAACACGGACTATAAGACAATGACGAAAGCACTTGCGATGCAACTAGCTACTCACATTGGGAAACTCCTCCACCCCAACCAATCAGGCTTCGTCCCCAATAGATCCATCTTTGACCCAATAAGACTCGCCAAAATGATGATTGCATATGCAGACTATACTGAAGAAAATGGAGCAATAGTAACACTGGACCAAGAAAAGGCCTATGACAAAATAGACCATAAGTATCTGATCAACACCCTAAAAACATTCAAACTACCAAATATCTTCACCAAAACAGTAGCCTCCCTATACAAACACGCAAGAACATCAGTAATCATAAATGGTGTACTAAGTGAACCATACCTAGTTATCCGAGGTGTACGACAAGGAGACCCATTGTCATGCCTACTTTTCGACCTAGCAATAGAACTGTTAGCAGCAATGATCCGCAACACCCAAAAAATCACGGGCTACAACATACCAGGCTCAAACACCACAGTTAAAATAAACCTATATGCAGACGACACAACAGTATACCTCTCAGCATCGGACAAATACTCAGACTTGGAAAAATTACTCACGGTCTGGTGCAAAGCCTCTGGAGCGAAATTCAACCTAGAAAAAACAGAGATCATCCCAATTGGATCCACAGCCCACAGAGAAAGAGTATACGATTCACAAAAACTACATGAAAAAGAAGCTCCACTGAGATGAGAGATAAGAATCACCAAAGATGGTGAACCAACAAGAGTCCTCAGAGCCTGGATAGGAAACAAAGTCGACCAAACACAACCATGGTCACCGATAATAGATAAAATACAAGAGAGACTGAAACAGTGGGCAGTCACAAACCCCACCCTAGACGCAAAAAGACTTATCATACAAATGATAGTAGGAGGGATGACACAGTTCCTCACAATGGCACAAGGAATGCCAGGCACCATAATGAAAACAATACAGTCTGTCATCAGATCATTTATCTGGAACAGCGATAGGTCGCCCCCAGGACTAGGCCTACAACAACTCATGAAACCCAAAAAAGAGGGAGGAATAAATCTGCTAGACATAGAAACATGGAACCAAGTGATAGAATTGATGTGGCTAAAATCATACCTACAACTCTCCCCAAAACGACCAACATGGGCCTTTGTCACTGATGCAATAATAAACTGTATAAGCAGCAAGGGTATCACACAACAATCCGATGTCAACATATTCCTAACCTCTATGCGCCCCTCCGGTCAAACCAGGCGAACAGCACCACAAACACCTAGACCAGTCACCGCCCTACTAAAAACGGCCAATAAGCACAAACTCACCTTCATGCCGAGAAAACTATCAAAATCTCTGAAAAGAAAACTACTGGCATGGTATCATGTCGGAGTCCCACAAAACCAGTACCACAAAACAAAAACAAAGTGCCTGAGAACGAATCATAGAGTGATAGACATAAAAGACCTGATCAGAATGGGCAGAAGACTAATGAGACACAACTCTGACCACCCCTGTAATAGCAACTGCAAATGCAGACCATGTAGAGATGACTGTAGAAATGGCTGTACCAATCCACAAAGATGTGCAACAATAGCATGAAACATCCTAGGGAATATAGAACCCAAATACGACCCGTACCACGAAGAGCAACCCAAAAAAGACGACCTTACACTCACACACAACAGATTAGAGAAAAACCAGAGAGTGAGAGTAGAAAATGGAGATGAAATTACCTTCAACCCCACAATAACAGCAAGAAATTCACTGGATGAATGCTTCAGAGTACTAGGCAACAATACAGTCGAAGCACTAGAACCAGCATACCGCCTATGAAAACCAAGGTTAGAACAAGGGCAAAGGATAGAACCAATGATAATATATACCAACGGATCTTGCATGAATAACGGGAAACTAAACATGATCAGTGGCAGCGGAATTTGGCTCGGAGAGAATCATCCCATGAACCAAGCAATTAAAGTACCAGGGGAAAACCAATCTAACCAAACAGGCGAGATCGTAGCAATCGCAGTAGCACTACAACAAAGTAATCCAATGAAACCACTCACAATCATATCAGACTCCAGATACACAATAGATGGTCTCACAAAGCACCTAGGCAACTGGGAAGACAAAGGCTGGATAAACGTAAGCAATAAGGAATGGTTTCAAATGGCAGCCTACCACCTGAGATGACGAGCAGCCCCATCATACTTCAAATGGACAAAGGGACATGCCAGAACACGTGGAAATGAACAAGCAGACGAGCTGGCAAACCGTGGAGCACAAAAGGAAGATGCAGACATAATAGACTTGCATGTGCCAACAAACTTCAACATACAAGGACTGAAACTACAAACAATTACACAATGAGATGCATACACAGCAATAAGAGATAACAAATCACCCCCCTACACAAGACAAACACTGATGAACCTAGACATCGCAAGATATGCAATACAGGATACCACAAACACCCTAGAAACTGATGAATCAATCTGGACAAACATATGAAACATAGATATCAGACGTACCATCCAAAACTTCATATATAGAGCCATGACCGGCTCCCTACACATCGGAGACTTTTGGCTAAACATACCGAACTACAAAACCAGAGCAACATGTCAACACTTCCGAGACTCAACAGAATCACTAGAACACATACTCACTGAATGCAACACAGCAGAACGACCACTAATATGGGAACTACCATGTGAAATATGGCCATCAGACCAAGAAGAATGGACACAACCGAAGATAGGCACAATACTGGGATGCGGTTCCCTGTCACCCACAAATGGACAACAATGCACATCGGCCAAACAACGAGGAATAATGAGACTAAAAAGAATCCTAATATCAGAATCAGCCCACCTAATATGGGCCCTACGCTGCGATCACGTAATCGGAGAACAAACATACCCAATCAGCACAATAAGATCAAAATGGATAAAGAAAATATCAACAAGACTAGACATAGACAGACAAATAGCAAAATCAAGCAGAAAACCAAACCAAATAAATAAAGTGAAAAATACATGGAAATACGTAATACAAGAACAAACTTCAGAACTACCACAAGACTGGGTGACAAACCTAGAGGTTTTAGTGGGTATAAAACTACTCAGGACCCCTGCCTAAACCGGGGAAACCAAGTAGAACGGAGCCCCACACCCCCCGCAAAAGCGGGGCGTGCGTAAGAGCATTTTCCCTCGGACCGGAAGTCCAACTTCCGCCTTAGTGTACTACGTGTAACCTATGGTACCCCGTAGTGTATTATGTAGGTCTAGGCCAAGCCAGTCGCTACATAATATTAATCACTTATCCAAAAAAAAAAAAAAAACAAGTGCTAACACTTCACCACGAGCATTTTGTGTTGGCAGCGAAACACTCGCCGCGGGGAGATCGCATTGCGACAGCCACTCGGAAATCTGTTCGACTCTGGGACAGCAACAGCGGTCGCTTGCTCGTCGACATCAAAGAAGGAGTAACCCCGTACTACAATACCGGTCTCCTCTGGTTCAACGACCACCTCTTTGTCGTATCTGACGGTAGAATCAACCAATTCGACGCTTACACCGGGTCGAAAGTCTCAGGGTCGCCAGTTCCCGATACCAACAACTACTCGTGCATCGCTCTACCGAAGCACGGAGAACTCGTCACATATTCTGCGAAGTGTGCCATCACCCTTTGGGACACGTCGACATACTCACAGCTTAACCTCATCCAACACCATCAAGACATACGTTGCATCGCATTATCTCCAGACGACCGGTTTCTCGCGTTCGGTGGGGCGGACAAGAAGATTACCATCCAGAGTTTGTCTCACATTGCTGTAAGCGCCGAAGCTCATCGAGTTTATGGTGTGTCTGATCAACGTAGTTTTCTCCCAAGAACATTGGTCGCTCCTTGAGGGAGTGGGCAAAAACAATAATATCGGAGAATACCCCATGGAAAGATGCCTTCCGTACCGCTCCCAGCGTGAGCATCATTTCGCTCTCAGCCAATTAACACCAATGGTTTGTAGTCTAGATTTCCTAGAGAGACCATCTATTGGATCATTTGTGGACATCTCGAGACGACCGGACGCGTAATGGATGCAGTCAAATGTTTCCAAGAAATGACGACCGAGTTGGGAGGGGAGACGAACCTACATGGCGAGATTCTCGAGTGGGCTCGTGGTGAGTCGTTGCACATTCTGTGTGGGTATCGTCCCTTACGCAAGAGTCAGGCTTCAGACAACGTTCCTTCGACCACTTGGAACATCTCGGAAATACAACCGCAAATGCCCAGCAATACGATGAAGCCATCTCTCTCTATTCGACCGCATTGTCCCTCAATCTGCCCTCCCCACAAGACGTGCTCATCAAACGAGGCAAGGCGTACACGGAAGTCGGGTCATGGCAACGGGCTCTAGACGATGCCAACCAGGTAGAGCATTTTGCCACATGCACGTCAATCTTGTTGATCCATTATCGTCAGGTGACCAAGCTCGATCCGTCATCGCCGTGGGGCTACGAGTTGAAGCACGCCGCTTTACATAAAGCCGGAGATTACGACAATGCGATCCGTGCATTCGAGGCGATGCTTTCGAAGATAGAGAAGTCACCTTATCCGGACATTTGTCGTAAGTTGCCTCTCAGCGGCCATGGAGGACGATGATTTGCTTACACCATCCAACAGAGCGTCGTAAGCAGTTCAAAACCGTTGCGAAGATACGAGCGAGGATTCACAGGATCCTCAAAAAGACTATACGAGACTCGCCGCTCGAGCTCATCGACACCTCCACCGGTGAACTCCACGGTAGAGACAAACGGGAGTCTATGTTCAAATCCTCGCCGATTTACGAACATCTTATATCATCGATGACGACATGCTTCAGCCGTTCCCGCATCAAGCGTGTAATACGAGAGTATTTCCAATATGTTGTGCTATCGCACAAATGGGACGACAATGAACCGCTGTTCCAGGAGGTGGTAAAGATTGCAGTGTACAGACTCGGCGACTCTCTGACCTACAACAAGCTACAGACTTACTGCAAGGTCTCTCGGGATGCCGGTTTCCATTGGGCATGGTCTGATACCTGTTGTATTGATAAATCAGACAAGTTCGTGCTCCAAGAATCCCTGGTCGCCATGTTCAGGTGGTACCAGGGTTCAGCCTTGATGATTGTCTTCCTTCGTGGTGTCGGCTCTTCATCGCCACCCGGTGCTCTCGCTGGAAGTATTTGGAACACCCGTGCCTGGACACTCCAAGAGTACATAGCCGCCAAGAACATCCGGTTCTACACGGAAGATTGGACTCTCTACCGAGATTTGCCGTTATCGAACCACAAAGAATCCCCAGAAGTCATTTCCGAGATGGAACAAGCCACGAAGGTGTCCGCGCAACAACTCAGATCACTTCGTCCAGGCTTATCCAACATACGGGAGAAGCTGCGCCTCGCTTCGAACCGGGATACAACGCGAGTAGAAGACGCTGCGTACTCATTACTGGGCATCTTTTCGGCTGCAGGCATATCGGCGATCTACGGTGAAGGAGAGGTCTCGCTAGCACGTTTATTGTCAAATATCCTTACCCGATCTGGAGATGTGAGCATTCTCGCATGGACCGGGGAGTCTAGCCAATTCAACAGCTGCCTGCCTGCCCATATCACCGTCTTCAGCAGTCCAGCTACGTCCCACCTACCGGCACCCATTTCAGACGCCGATATGCAAAGAATCATCGCCGACACGCAATTCGACCGCGACATGGCTCTGCAACTGTACGACCGTCTCGATGGGCTTTCCGCTCCCAAGTTTTCAGAGAGCCGAATGACACTTCCATGTATCGCCTCCTACCTCCTACCATCTTCCTCGCACTGGCAGCAACATCGGACACGTCTAGGTCGAACCTATCACGTGGACACTGTTATGTTTGGGAGGGTGGAAATTAGAACGAGGCAAGATCTCTCTCAGATGACGTCTCTCTATCTCGTCCACCCTTGGTTAGATACCCTCTTGCAAGGCGAGGATACAGACCACTTAGATGCACCGTCACCCCCGCCGGACACGGAGGATGAAGACTTCTCTGACGACGATTCTGACGAGGAATTTGATAAGGAGTTCTCGAACGAAGATACCCACAGCTCCTCGCCGGTTAACATGTTGCGGCCGACGCTGCGTAATAGCTCCAAACGTGCGCCAATGGTCAGAGAGATAGATGCACAACGACTTTTCGCCCGTCTTCGACAGCCGTTTGGTGCGCTATTGTTCAAGAAGACATCCTCTGGGGGCCGTGTGGCGGATTACAGACGGGTCGCGGCGGACAGTTTGATTAGGGTGCGATTTCAGAACAACGTCTCGTTAACTGATATTCTGAGCAGAGTACGTACAATCGCTGTTTTGTAACTACATAGCCCCAACGGGAGTTGACATATCTCTATATACCACCTCGATTGGACGGACACGTCTTCGGCCACGGCGGTGAGCATATGATCCTCTTCCTCCTCAGCATATGCAGGACGAGGTATACGACGCAGTACACATGATTATTCAAAGACCTACATGAATGAACGGAAGCCACTCGACAAACGACACATTGCTATCGGAGGCGCCCTGATAATCCGGCTTCGTACTGCCCCGAAACAGTCACTCTTCCACGTCCTTTGCACCCATCGAGTTCTTACACCCCTCTTCCCTTCACCACGATCTGATGGGTGCAATTGTTCAACTCGTGAGCGCCACCTATCCGTGATGAAACAGACGACAAATCGCATCAATCCGAACTCTACTTCTCTCGTCACTCACCCCGCAACGCGCGGTTCCCCTCTGGATTGGTACCATCAATGGGAACCTACGTGGTGAGTAAGCTTGGGTATTCAGGGGAAAGGGGAGAGGTACGCACTCGGGGCCAGGCCTGTCTAACACCCTCGAGATAAGCGCATGACGTAGCAGTGACAAGGGGGTAAGACCACATGATTAGCCACAATGTCCGCTTCAAGGAGCGACATATCCGCCATATCGTCCCCTCCTATCGCATGAGATACGTGCCGCACTTCCGACGGATCGAGTGAATAAACATTGACTAGGATGGATCGAGTACGCCATGCCAAAAAACGGACGAGGATATGTTAGCCTCACGATCGCTAGGGCCGAGTATACAGGTTTTCACGAGACGGTGTTTTGGTGGAGGTGGAAGCGGAGAAACCATCCCCTGCTGGGAATGCGCCGAGAGAACCAAAAAACACTAGATGATGGTACCTGTGAAGAGATTTATGAAATCTTCCTGTGGATGGTAAATATTTGCCGAGAGTATGGGTGGTACTTATCACATACCCACGATGAAATCGAGATAAAAAAACCGGATCGATACGAGCTCCGCTTCTCTCGCTGCTCATCTTGCAACCCGTGCTTCGTGTGCGAGCCCCTCGAACTTTACACCAAGTTAGACTACTTTTGGCGATGTCTTCCGAGCGTCTGTCTGACGATGGGACATATGTAAAAGGACAAGAGGCGTCTTTACCTCAGAAGGCACCCGAATCGGATGCAATGACTGGGGTATGAATCAGGCGTCCCTCCATTGAGGAAGGGTTCAAGGTAGATGGAATCGTTGTCGTTTGATGGGGAGGCAGGTCCCGTCACCTGGACACAACCTGTGGTCCACGTACCATGAAATGATTGGTCTCATGGTAGTTCCATGACTCTGGCGTGCTTTGAAAGCAAGAGCGCAAGCTAGGATGGTGACTAGATCGATGAGTCCGTGTGCCTATAGCAAGCGATAGCATGTGCGTATCAGCGTCAGGAGGTCGTTCCATGCAGGCTGGTAAACGTACATTAAATGCAACTTATATATGGGAATGAGATGACATAAGATGGATGAGCGACTCCTGGGAAAGGTAATGTGAGCGTCGAAGCAAACAGGGCTGTTGTTGCCTCCATTCGGTGGAGAAGCGCATTCTCGGCCACTTGGACAGCACTCTGCACCCATCGAGCTGGATTGTCTCGGGATTGTAGTATGTTGCCGCGACGGGACGTTTTGCAAGAATGAACTGGGTGGAAAAGTACCGAAACCACGAGGTAAACTGAGCGTGTGTACTGATCCATATCAGTGGTGGGCAACGTGTATAAGAAGGGATAAATATACGGATTACGGGTTGTCTGTCAACCTTCACGATCACCTTGCCGCTGATGGCTCCGTTGTCGACGATGAATGGTGTGTGCTGATGAGATGGGCCCGCGTTAATGCTGACCATTGGACAAGAGCGTTCCGCACCTACCGAGATTGATGTGGGTCAGAATGTGCAGGCATTGACGTTTACACCGAACGGAGAGTACCTTGTGAGTGGCCACGAGGAGGAGGTTCGGGTGTGGCGAGTCAAGGACATGAAACAAGTGGCAAGAATGGAAACGCGGATCGACATCCTCTCTCTCGCTGCATCGAAGAATGGCAAATGGATCGCTGTAGGGACATACAATGGAACGTTTGTGTGGAATGCAGAGACGTACGAACAAGCCATCAGGTGCAGGGAGGGCAACTGGACTTTCGGCGTTGACTTCTCGCCAGACTCAACGCGACTCGTTGGCGCAACGGAGAAGAAATCAGCCATCGTTCAGGACCTTGGGACTGGCAAACAGGTGCAAGTACTCCGTCACCAGAATTACGTGATTGCAGCGAAATACTCGCCGCGGGGAGATCGCATCGCGACAGCCGACACATTTGGACTCGTTCGAGTCTGGGACAGTAGTGACGGTCACTCGCTCGTCGACATCGACGTAAAAGTAATCCCGGTATGCAACACCGGTCTCCTCTGGTCCAACAACCACCTCCTTGTCCTATCCGACAAAAAAATTGAGGAATTCGACGTACCCACTAGCTCAAAAGTCTCGGAATGGCCAGTTCCCCATACCGACCACCACTCGTGCATCGCTTTACCATTGCACGAGCAGTTCATCGCATATTCTGCAAAACGTACCATCACCTTTCGGGAGATATCGACGCATAATCAACTTCCTTTCACTCTCCAACACCCTGAAGACATACATTCCATCGCATTCTCTCCTGATGACCGGATTCTTGCTATCGGTGGAGGACGGAAAATCGTCTTATCGCCCGTAAGCACCATGTCATGTTGCGTTATATCGCCTCTGAATAGCTTTCAAGCCCCTGTATTTACCCCCTCTGTCTGTCCTACACCCTACTTTTCGCGAACCAGACATCCAAATCAACGACGCTATACTCGACTTGTGGAAACGCGATCAGCTCGAAGACGCAGAAGCGTCATTGACTGCGTCGATCAACCAGTCGCTGAATCCGAACCATCATCTACTCGCTAGTCGAGCTCTCGTTCGCACTCGTTTGCAAAGATGGGATGTGGCCCTCCTTGATGCTGAAATGGTATTTTTGACCCTCTTCACTCGTACGCTGACGCTGGCCCTCATTACACAAAGGCCCTCAAAATCGAACCATCACTCATTGCCTACATCGCAAAGGGCCTGGCGTATGTAGAAAATGGCAAAAGGGACGAGGGGTATAGGGCCTGCGACATCGCATTTGAACGCTTCCATTCTTCTCACGTTACTTTCTTACTTCTCATCAAGGTCTGCATACCTGTACTGGGTCCCTTATTCTGCTCACATCCCTTAGGCCATTGTCGTGTTTATGGCGGGAGAGCGCCTCGATGCGATTGCACGGTTGGACGACCTTATCGCTACAGTCAGATACAACTCAATTTGTTATGTGGTCCAGGTGCGTGCATAACGTGTTACCACGTTGAATAATACCGCCGACGTTTTTAACAGGCATACATGTATCTTCTCCTCGGAAAATCGCGCATGGAGAATAGCGACTACGTGGGTGCGGTAGAGTTGTTTGAGCTTGCACGAGCCCGGCTGCGTCCCCTCCCCAGTCAATCACTCTTCGTTGTCGCGCTGGTAGATTTCCTGACAAGGGTACTATGACATAACGCTTACTCTTCCCGGCAGGCATTAGGATGGAAATTCGATAATCTCGAGATCTTGGTTAGACAGCGTCTGTCTGAGGCACTCTACTCAGCGGGTCGCAGAACGGATGCAGGCAAATCCTTTCTCGAGTTGGCCAATACCTATGAAGAGGATGTGTATACAAGTGGAGCAATCATCGAGTGGATCTCAGGTGAGCTTACGTTTCGCCTATTCGCGGCCGCTCATCACCCCTTTATATCAGATTTCACCCGACGTTATCTCTCTACTCCTGAGAGTGACGACCATAACCTCTTGATCACAGATCCTCTTTTGAGGGAATGGGCAAAGGCGACATTGGCGGGTCGCTCCTGGAGAGACGCCCTGGTTATTACTGGCAATGTGAGTATTCCCTATTTCCGTCTTTACTTGTGGGTTAATTCTCCTGGAGTTCATCCCTCCAAGATGCGTCGTTTACCGCACCATTTGCGAACGACTGGAAGCAACTGCCCGTATCACGGATGCGGTAGAGTGTTTTCAAGAAATGATGTGTGAATTGGGAGAAGACATATACGCGAGCGGACCCATGATAGAGTGGGTCTGCGGTGAGTTGATCTTCTACCCGTTTTTCAGCCGGTATCCAACCTTCTCTTCCAGATTTTGTGCAACGACGTCTCTCGACTCCCAATCACAACCTCACACCACTTTTGAGAGAGTGGGCAAGAGCAAAACTGATAAATGACACGTGGAAAGATGCCCTGGGTCTTGCAGTTAGAGTGAGTATTTCCTTGTGTTATCGTATCCTTCGCAGGATCGACGCTCCGTTTCGTTTGCAGTTTAAGCTCCCCAAGGTGGAAATATATCAGGCCATTGTCGAACGCCTTGAGGCCACCGATCGCATAGCAGATGCAGTCGAGTGCTTCCACCAAATGACGAGCGAGCTGGGAGAGAACATCGACCTTGAGTGGGTCCTTGGTAAGTGGTCGTGCATCCCCTCAGCAGCGTTGCTCATATAACGGTTCTGTTAGACTTTAGGCAGCGTGCTGCCGAGAAACCGGAGGACCTGGGAGACATAGCAGCAGCTGCCCAGCGATATGACGAGGCCGTCTCCCTCTACACGAGTGCACTGTCTCTGAAGCCTCGCTCCCCACAAGGCATTCTCGTGAAGCGAAGCAAGATGTACATGACGGTCGGATCGTGGGAACAGGCACTAGATGATGCCAACCAGGTGCACCATCTTGTTTCAGGCAGGTCAATCCCATTGACACATCATCCTTAGGTGATCAAGCTCGATCCATCGTTGCCATGGGGCTACGAGAGGAAACATGCGGCGTTGCACAAAGCCGGAGACTATGACAATGCAATCAGTGCATTCGAGGAGATGCTGTCGAAGATGGAGCAGTCGCCTGACCCAGACATCCGTCGTGAGTTTGTTCTCGTAGTTATGGTGAAGACGACAATCTGTTGACACCATCCGATAGAACGTCGTGAGCAGTACAAAACCCCTCTGAGGGTACGAGCAAAGATTCGCCAGATCGCCCAAGAAACCACACGAAACTCGCCGCTCGAGCTCATTGACACGTCCACTGGCACCATCTACGGTAGAGACGAACGGATAACTATGTTCGAATCCTCACCCATCTGCAAGGAGCTTGTATCATCGATGACGACTCACACCAGCCTGTCCCGGATTAGGCATGTGGTACGAAAATACTTCCAATATGTCGTGCTATCGCACAAATGGGAAGACAACGAACCGCTGTTCCAGGAGGTGATACATATCACGGTGTATGACCTGGGCGACTCTCTGACCCACGACAAGCTACAAACATTCTGCAAAATTGCTCAGCAGGCGGGCTTCCGATGGGCTTGGAGTGATACCGTCTGTATCAACCAATCAGAAAAGCCTGTGCTCCAAGAATCACTGGTCGCCATGTTCAAGTGGTACCAAGGTGCAGCCTTGATGATCGTCTTCCTTCGTGGTGTCAGCTCTTCGTCACCGGCTGGTGCTCTCACGGAAAGTGTTTGGAACACGCGCGGTTGGACACTCCAGGAGTACATTGCGGCCAAGAAGATCCATTTCTACAGAGGATTGGACCCCTTACCGGGATCTGCCGTTATCGAATCACAAAGAATTGTCGGAAGTGATATCAGAGATGGAACGGGCAACAGGGATTTCTGCAGAGCAACTGAAGGCACTTTGTCCTGGCCTATCCAACATCCGGGAAAAATTACGCCTTGCCTCGACCCGGACGACAACAAAGGTAGAAGATGCGGCGTATTCTTTGATCGGCATTTTCGAAGCCGCTAGTTTACTAGCAAACTACGGAGAAGGGGAGACCTCGTTAGGCCGCCTGTTAGCAAATGTCCTTACCCGATCTGGAGACGTGGACATTCTCGCATGGACCGGGGAGTCCAATAAATTCAACAGCTGCCTGCCCGCCCATGTCACGGTATACAGCGGACCAGCTACGTCCCACGTCCCAACGCCCGTTCCGGATGCTGAGATGGAGCATCTCATCACTGCATTGCAGCCCCCTTCCTTCAACCTTGATCTAGCTCTCAGGCTATACGACCGCCTGAATGACCTATCTACCCCTCAGTTTGTAGAGAGTCGGATGACGCTCCCGTGCATCGCTTTTCGACTCCCCGCATTTACAGCGTCTAGACGTGCTTACCGCGTGAATACTGCTCCCTTCGGAATGCTGGAAGTTAGGACAAGAGACAACCTCTCTCAGTGGAGGACCCTGTATGTTGTTCACCCGTGGCTGGATGCTCTTCTGGGCCACGAAGATGCGGAGGATGACGAGATGCCACTTCCTTCATCATACCTAGACGATGACGAA
>JBBPMO010000836.1:0-15888 GCA_038090315.1 Xanthoconium stramineum | reverse complement strand
AGGCTAATCGTACTACAAATGTGGTGGGGTTGACGAACTTGAACGCGGTGGGGTGACCTGAACTTGAACGCGGTGGGGGGTGACCGGTGACCCGAGCTTAAACGCGGCGGAGGACGCCAAAACGCGGCGCACTGTGACTGAAAAATGCGGTGCGAATAAATGTGCATATGTAACGTCATACGTACATACCCCCTAGTTTTGAATGGCCTTGGTCTTTTCTCTTCTTGAACTGTCTTTGATTATATTGCCTCTATATCCATGCTGCGGACAATGACTGGCTTTCTGATACCGGTGTTACACATGTTGTAGGGACGCTTCCGTATTCCAGGAGAGCTCATCCTACGGATTCCTACCTTTTCTGATGATGCCCGATTCGAGGACGCAAGCAAAAGGGTACACACCATGAATGACATTTATCATCCGATCATGACGTACATCAAGTTCTAACCGTGCTAGCAAAAGCGAGTAAATTAATTCCCGGATCCGCGTGGCTTGTTGGGTTTACCTGCAGAAATGGACGAGTGTAGTGGTGGGTTACCGGTTTAACAATAACATTCATGGGTAGGGCATCCTAGCCGTCCTACCAGCGGGACAACGCTCGCGGTCTTTGTTTACGGACAGTCGTTCTGATCCTGCAAGTGTCATTCAAACCAGATTACGTCCGAGTCCTCTAGGGACATGTAAAACCTTTCAAGCTGGAAATTTGCTGCCGTGAGAAAGGCACTTGGGAACAAAGGGTCGGTGGTCGGTTGATATGAACTGGTAGATTTAACAAGCATCGCCATTCACCGTTGCTTGTATTCGTGCGGACTAAGGTACTTCAAAGTGTACCATCCAGTTGACTTCAATTTTCAATTTTCTTCACTGGTTCGAAGGTCAAACTCGTCTTTCCCACGATTGCCATCTCTGCCGCTAAGTAATTGGCACGACTATCGAAGTTCTGCATTGATGGGAGGATGAGCGACTCCATCCCCGCTATCTAATTAGGGAGAATCGCGGTGAGTGTGGCTCGCTACAACGCCTCCCTTAACATGAACGAGTACTACTACGTCGGTTGGCCAACAACGATTGCCTCGCCGACAGGAATTAGCGTGCCGATGCACGAACGACTTGATGAGAACTGGCGAAGGTGCCTCTGTCCCACTCGGTGCCTCCCCCGTATCTCAGTTGCCTAGCGCACATAGGTTAGAGGTCCTGCTCACAACAAAGTTCTGGAACATTCCCTATACGGAAACAGCTTGCAATTTCCCCGCCTATCCGACAAATTCGTGGTAGCAGCAGAACACCCTGGCGGTCTGATGTTCATGCCCCCTCATGTCCGCAGAATGACTGATTGACGACATTCAGAGAAGGGAAGCAAAAGAAGCGTTGTGGACCCTTACATGTTTGCGGTGAGGACTCAGTTTCTTGCCACCCTCTGGCCGATGGTCGAACTCCTGCGGCAATGCGTGCAGGTTGTCCAAAATAATGATCATATGAGATCACCGGATGCCAACGGCCCCGTCCCCGTGCATGTCGACTTGGAGTGTTTATTTGTCGGACTGCATTGGATGATGGTAGTTCTTCACGTGTGGACGATGTGACGTACTTCTATCTAGAGCCTTGGGTTGAAGCATGCATTGTCCCCCTGTAAGTAGCATGGTTCCCCCAATCACTGTACAGTGCACATACTTAGATACGATCAATCATCAACCAGACGACGTCAACATGGAGCATAATATCACATTGTATGTACACCTTGGCGCATGTCAAACACATTCGGTAACTATTCCGAGGGTTTTTGCTTCATGTCTCCGGCAGGGTAAAGGAACCAAAAGTCTGTCAGCTTGTCATCCTCAGGGTTGTAAGTCACTTCCTCGTTTGGCGACGCTTCATTGAGGTCCCAATAGACCGTCTTTGCACCATCTTGGATGCTAACACCAACCAAGACCCTCAACGCATGAATTGACCATGTGTGACAAAAGACACGCACGTATATACATAGCCATTCCCGCTGATGGTCCAGGTATAAAAATACAGCCCGGGGAGTGTCGTGATGAAATAGTCCCCAAATGCAGCCAGGAGTTGCTCATTGTCCATGGGAGAGACGGTTTGCGTAGTGTTGTCAAAGTGGTTAATGTTCCACTGTGTGCGACAACCAATGACTAAGGTTGTGAACTTCGAGGACAAACGATGGACGCACTATTTGGCTGGATTGACCTTTCACAAACGGGGTGACGGTGAGGGGAGCATCTTGGCCATTGAAATTAATAGCGAGGGGCTGGAGCATGCTGGTTACAGCGTTCAGGATATAATAGTTTCCGGAGGCTGGTGGGGACATCGTGTAGGTGCGGGCAATGGGGCGACCCAAGCTGAAGGATATCATTTTATAGTATTTCCCTCTAGTCTACAAACCGAAAAAAGTCACATTGTCGCTCTATCACGGAATGGGTACATACCAACGCGAAGAGCAGAAGCAGCATCTAACGGCACTGAAATCCTGAAAACCGGCCCTCATGTCCGCGGAGACGAAACCCCGTCGGCACCGGCAGTTCTCCTGAGGCTGGTAGGAAATGGTATCATTTTTGAGGTCATATGTTGACAATGCTCCGGGCATAACGGCGTAACGGGGACAGAAGGCATCAAACTGTCTGGGCGAGTCTGCAAACCCACAATCACGTTCTCTTATGCGCGGGTCCGGATTCCCCAAGCATAGGGTGGATGTATTTGATCGCCTCGGATGAATCGGTGTTACCTCTAACCAGCAAAGGTGTTCCCGTCTAGCGAGGCCCGGATCATAGACGTCGACGGCCCACAAACGCCCCAATAAACAGCCTACCTCATGCCGAGAAAGTGGGAAGATTGTGAAGGGATTATGCCCAGACTCGAAGGATACCTCATAAATCCGAGTCGGCTCATCACTAGTGACAGGGCGGTTCTTATCCAAGAAGAGATGACTACCTTGACCCGGGTCCTTGAACTGGCGTCAGAAAACTCGGGACAGTCATCCGGTATGGAGGTCACCATAACCATTTGGTGGGGTGTTGTTGTTTTGCAAACAAACCGTTGTCGGCCAGGGCCGCTTTCCCACGGCCTTCAGTGCCAGTGTTAACATTGAACGCTGATCGAGATGTTACTCGAGGGCACCGGGGCAATTTCAGTGTCATCGTGCACGATGAAGTTCATGGTAAGCGCTCCAGATTGAGCTTGCGAAAAGCAAACTTGGCGGAATTTTTTATTTTTTTATGATTGGCAGTCTCCGTTACAATGGCGTATGCTGGGTTTGTCTCAGGCCGAAGTGTGCCCTTCTGTCCAATGTTCGTGCACACTGCTCAACGTTGACCTGCCATGATGGGACAGGAAGTAGGCCGAGTGAATAACAGTTCTGGGACTTTGTCTTGGCCACCTGAGCGGCCCAAGGCAAATTCCCGCCGAGTCATCATTGAACTGTTTACCGCGAGTCTGTGAAACGTATCATTCTGCCATGTAACCACGGGAACGGCAGCCAAACGGATTGAGTACCGAAAACAAGAAAACTAACCCCTTACTATCCATGAGAAAGTCTGTGAATACATAGTACCACAAGATATCATCATGTCATACCAACACTTCCAAACAAGAAAAATCCGATCAGAGAGACAGCATCATGGGATGGTAGCCACAATCAACATCTCTAACTTCTTTGCGTCCATTCCGGGAAACCTAGGTACGATCCTATACTTGAACGGGAGAGGATGTCTGTACGTCATGTCCGTTATCGAGGCACAGACAACAGTTCTCGTGCATCACTTACATCACGACACCGCTCGAAAACCTCGGTTCTACCGGGATTCCGATCCCGTTTTCGTCGAGGGGTTCCAGAATCTTGAACACGGCCAACACCTTGGCGATAGCCATCCACACCGTCGTATCAGCAAAGTGTCTACCGACACATATGCGTCGACCGAATCCGTATGCAATGTGTTCGACGTCATTGGGTTTGAGCGAACCATCGTCATTGAGGAATCGCTCGGGTACGAACGTGTGTGGGTCGGGGTACCTAGATTCGTCATGTGCCATCGACCTATCGAAGTGAGTCCTTGATAGATCTGTTGCGGAGAAATGGACTGACCACAAATTAGTAATGAGGAGAGCACCTGAGACCACGCGTATAAATAGACGGGTGGCAGTTCATAAACTGAATCGTTTACCCTTTGGAATGCGGAATCCACAGTACACGTCCTGGTCCATGACCATACGGGGAGTCGCTGACATTCAAGAGCATCAAATACACAAACTAAGGAAGGGATTGAATTGCTCACAAAGAGGAACGATGGGGCTGTGTCGGAGTGTTTCCCGAATGATGGCATCTAAGAAGGGTAACAGAGGACGATCATTCACTGTTGGCAATCTATGATTGCCCACGACGGCATCTATCTGTGCTTGTGCTTTTTCCTGCACTGCCGGGTTCACCACCATCATGAGAAAGATCGTCATGAGGACCGAATGGGACTTGTTATAAATTTCAGTGATGATGAATACCATGTACACTTTGCGCTACTTACGGTCTCTGATGCAGCTGATGAGATCAACGACACGCGTGAGTGAATGCTCTCGAGGGACAACCAAGTACTGTACCTAAAAATGCGGTCCCACAAGCCTCCTTGAGCGCCTTCATCCATGATTCTTCATGTGAAGTTCCGTTCTTTTCTATGTGTTGCAGCGCATCGCGCACCATTGACGGTGAGGCACTCTCACCGGGCTGCCGTATGCGATTGTCAAACACGTAAGAAATGATGATCGAAATGACCCTTACCACTCTTCGAAGAGAGTACACAAATGGCCGTTCCAGATAGTGCTTCGAAAACGCGCGGGCCGTTGCCATCTTCCTCTTAAATGACATACCGGGAAGCCAAGAGGGGAGTTGGAGCACTGCAAATGGGTTCATCTTGTGATCAAATGCGAAAGATGAAATTAAATCGACTCACACAGTGGGAAGGCGCCAGTGATAATAGCAATGTCAGGGCGCGCGAGGGGTAATATAATGTTCAGTGCGTTTGCTATCATGTCAACCAGCTCGTCCTTTCGAGATGCTGGGTCGTAGTTGTACGTGCTGTTCATAATAACCGCCGCCGTATATCTCAATGAGGAGTTAGGTTGGGTCTAACATTGCATGGATTCTCGTACACTTACTCAAACACATGATTGTCGAGTTGCTCCGGGGCATTGAGCAACTGCCGGAGGAGATGGCAGGCCTTGCGGTGATGGCTGGGCAAAAATCTGGGCACAGCTTTAAGCCGAAACGTTTGGTGTAAAAATCGCCTGTGCAATCGCCATCTGTCGCCGTAAGGCAACAGAATGGTATTGAAACACATTCCACACCTTGAATATACGTTTGAGATCAACAGCAAGAAAAGGAACTAGGGCCTGACATTTCATTGATGAGGAGGTACGGCCGGTCAGAGTAGTTTCTGGACCGGTGCTCGAGCAGCTCCTTTGCAATCTTCTCCGAATTGATAATGATAACATCCTTTCCCAACATTTGGAAATAAATTACGTTACCTGCATAGATATCGGCCTCATTAGACGACGAAGAATTGGACGCGTTTTGCAACCTACCATACGTTCTTGCCCATTCAGCATATGTCACCCACGGAGCACTCGTGTTGATCCCGATAACGTTGCCGATCCAGGGTAACCCAGGAGGTCCGGGAGGCAATGGATGGTGATGTTGGTACCGGAGAGCTCTACGCGCAATGTAGAAAATCATGATGCACCCGAGAGCTACGACGGCTGTAGACACCATTGTGTGGGGGATGATAACGTTGGCAGCCCTACCGATAAGGTTTATCTGCATGTGTAGTATACGGGTAGGATGTAACGGTGAATGTTTGCCGAGGGAGGTTACTGCCCAGCTGTCTCCATCAGCAATATGAAGTTTCCTCCTTCGTATTAGGGGTGTCATTGTGCCCGGTCATCTCGTATCAATGGTTATGAAGCCAGTGAGAAGAGGAGATCAACAACCCCACAGAAGCAAATTCTGGACACGAGTTGTCCGAGCTTCTCTTGACAAGACGTAATACGTCAAGCTGAGAAGACAGGCGTTGGACCATGTCCTTCAATTTGGTAAGTTGATTCAAGGTCCAGAAAACCTAGCGCGTGAAAGCCGATTTAGCCAAGACATACACAGCTGGCAACACTTTGAACAGGCAACCTCATCGACCAGAGAATCAGAGACCATTTATAGTGGACGTGCTGTTAATGGAGCTCAGCATTTGTGGAAGTTGTAACGGACACCCCTCACAGCGTGACAATGCGTGACTGCTCCTTCAAGTTACATGTTTTTGTCTGCATTCATCTAGTTCGGCCGTTTGCGGCTTGTGCCACAACATGTAGCTTCGCTGGTTTTCATCTAACTAGCACTACCATCATACTGGGCACGGGTCCAGTCGTCGGCATACTGGCCGGATGTGGTCATTACGGCTGCACAAGCGCATTTTGTTCTTTATCGCCTGGTAAGTGCCGTGTACATTCAATTCTTTGTTCTTACAGAATGGATTTGGCCCGCTGATGAACCTGGTCTACTACTGGTAAATTATCAACGGACGAGGTACCGGATCTGAATCGGACATTGGGACGGACGGTGCAGATACGAATGGTGAGGGGGGTTCCGGTTTCTGGAGGAACTCGGGATCGGCGGTGCGACCTAATGCCCAAAGTTGGAGGAGTATGTACGATCCTTTGGCATGAACGGCGTCGGTGACCTTATCCAATTAATCGCACAGTGAGACACGTTGGGAGGGACTATAAGCGAAAGACAATATGCACCTTTTTCCAGGCTTCAATTTGGGCATCGATGTGAATGCCTAGGACATGGCCACATCCTCCTGCGTCATCAGAGATGATGGTGCCTTCCGTTATGAAAAGTGACCCTGGTGTGGAAGCGCGCTGAGCGTAATATGAGCCCGGGGACATGAGAGGCATAAGCTCGGTAACGTGTCAAAGGGGCGAGAACCACGCGGTGTTGAAGTGTCAACCGGCCGACTCTAATGGGGTTGAAGAGTGCGGGCGTGTGTTATGTGGCGACCATTGCTAGTTAGAAAGGAAAGTGGATGGAAGGAGTTGGGTAGTCCCGACCTCGATCATTGCTGGGGCATTATGTAGTCGCAGAGATTATTATTGTGTGTCGTAAGCGTCGGGACGAGTGTATTAGTAATCCGAGCCATGGTCTAGTTGTTCAGAGCCTCCGACCCACATTCACATTCGATGAGCCACGAGCTTAGGCCGTTATCCGGATCGATGGATACCAGCACTCCAAACAACGTGTACGTCCATAACCCTAGTCCTCAACGTCGACTTCCAGTATGCCCATCCTCTGTGAATTCGGCACTCATACCATCTATTACTCCCTATCCAACCTGCGAGCCGACACTCACGCCACCGTGTGCTTCCCTCGTCCGCTCGTTGCCCGCCCCCGTCTGTCTCACGGCATCCGTGAGCTGGATGTGGGCAACAACGCCGCGATCCGCATCAAGTCGACAATACCCTACTTCACCGACACCTGGGCTGATTGCCACATCACAACATGGCGTGACTCCAAGCTCTACGGCGGCGTTTCCAACATCTTCGTTCTCACCCCCGGGGACCTTGACTTTCTCACCGGCGAGCACATGCGCAAGCCCAACGACCCCTCCTCCGTGCGCGTCAACTTTGAGCGCCGGTTCGTAACTCCTCCGAAGGTCGTCGTTTTCCTAAACCATATCGACCTTGACAAGAATTTCAACTGGCGCCTCAGCGTGAGCGCCAGCGATATCGACGTGAACGGGTTCACACTCCACATCGAGACCTGGGGAGACACGGTGCTGTACTGTGCCGGGGCTTGTTGGATCGCCTATCCAGAGGACCGCGAGCACATTTATAGCACGTCCGTCAACACGATGGACCTCAAAGTCGGTACCCTTACCAATCCGCAGTCTCAAAAAGAAAGCCGAGACATCACGTTTGGCTCAGTGTCGTTCTGGAAGAATCCTTCCGTCTTTGTAGCGTTGAACTTTCTCGACGTTGACTGCAAGGCGAATCTTCGCCTCAAGGCCTATGTGGATGGGGTCTCCACGACTGGGTTAGTCTGTCATGTCGATGCCTGGTGGGACACTGTCGTGTATGGTGCCGGCGCCAGCATCATTGCATTCAACTAAACATGAATGTAAGTCACTCCTTTATACTAGGTTGCAGAACGCTAACATGGAATCACGTTGTTCTTGTAATACAGGTCATCACTTGCCCCCTTTCCTTGACAATCAGATCAAGCGAATATCTTTGTGACTGATCTGACTATGACATCCTTCCCGCCAGTTCTTTATCTATAGATCTTACCATGGTTCGCATTCTTCTCTTGTGGTTGTACTCGTCCGACTGGATCTGATATATCCGGAACTCCCGGAGCATTCGGTGTTCGCTCCACGATGTGTTGAAATAACAGTGCGAGCGCAGGCACGCATCGGTACGGGTTTTCCACATCGTTTCCAAGTTTCCTTAGCATTGCTCCCGCTTTACGACGGTGATGTCTTTTTGTCCTTTGTCAGCACGTTACTTGTTTCTTTGTTTTTCTTCAGTACCTATGCCACTTTATTCTCGAACTGTGTATATGGGCCACACATTTCTGAGGATCCCAGGTTCGCTTGCCGTGGTGCCTACGAATGTGTGATGCTCTCGAGCAGCTTGCTCACCAATCCTGTTCCACATTGATTTCATCATGATCTTGCCGTCCTTAACTGACGGTTCGAGCGAGTCGAGTCTCTGCGAGTTCGCTCGAACCGTCAGGTTCTCGGATGGAGTGGCTGCACTCCAGTTTTTCATTGACCTTTTTTTTTCCCGTGCCGCACATTTTCTGATTTATATTCGCCTCAATAATCTGTATGTGTCTACCGTCAAAACGTCTAAATTGTGCATTCCACACTGTGGGAAGCTCGGCAGCAACCTACTGGAATGGTGTAACGCTAGCAATCCAGCTCCCTCGGTGAGCCCTGTTCGAACTTGAATTATGGTATTTGAGACTTCTAACATACATACCGCCGCTCACCAGTGTCGTTCATAGAATTACAGGTGTATCAAGATTTTCAAATGTGCCTCTATTCTCCTGTTTCTTCTCTCACCCGAAATGTGTCCTCTTCACCTTCATTAGGCCAAAACCCTGCCTCAAGCTCGACGACACGTGCCCATATCGCCTCTGCATGCGCGAGTGCCACTTTTGCGCTCCTGCCTTCCAGCGACTGACCCGCCATGACGGGGGTGAAATAATCATCTACGAGAACACCGATCCCCTGTACGAACTGTGCAAAGTCGGAATTAGAGCTGGACCAGCTGTAAGCGAGGTCCGTGACTGCTTTGACTGTTAGGTCCTCCTGTGATCGTGCTTTGAGCGTCTGTGACGAGGATGTCTCTGAGAGGGCCTCGTAGACGGTGGTCCATGCGTCCAGATAGATCTACCATCGATCAGTAAGGATTGATGCAAATAACGACTCGGATGCTCGGCACCTTTTCCATCGCCCACAAGAAGACAAGACCGTCCTCGAGGGACGCCAACGCGCCGATCCTGGCCATCTCGGCGGTGTAGTCGCGCGTTGCTTTGCGCTCGCGCCAGTAGCCGTGGTCGAGAGGGAGATTATACGTGTGGGCGGTGGTATCAAAAAAGGCGACTTCGCGGACGATGTTGGTGAGACAACCGACGAGGAGAGTCAGTGTGCGTGTTGCACGCGCGGTTTTGTTGGCATCGTCGAGTGGGATCTTGGTGATGAGTTGGGAGATGAAGCGGGGGTAAGCTTGGGCGGCGTAGATACGGTCTTGGTAGAGGTAAAGAGCAAGTCGCTGAGCAGGAAGGGTGCGAGTAGCGGCGGCGAGGAGGAATGGGTGCGCGACTGCGGCTTTGAAGTGCGTCGGCGTTGTGATCGAGTTGAGATGCTCTGTCAGTGTCTTCATTGTTGATGGCAAGGCGTGATAGGGGCTGTGCACGTGATGATCAATGTAACACCCACGTGACTCAGACGTGTCACGCGTTCCATGAGTCGCGCTCGCTCCTTGTCCTCGCTCCCTCCATGGACCAGCAAATCTGGCAGTGGACGCTCACCAAAGAGGCCATTGCGCCCTGCTTCGTGCGCGACGTGCTCGCCATGCGTCAGCACGCCAACGGAGGTCGGTCTTTGGATGCTCTTCTTGGAACTTGCTCACCAGACCAGATGACGACTTTTTCTGGCTCGGACACACACCTTGTCGCACGGTTGTCCTCGTCGGCATGGTCGTCGGAATACAAGTCTACGATAAGCGTACTATTTACACTAGTCAGTCTCATCCACGTTCACCACTCCCTGAGTGTTGAAATCATTACCAGTCGACGATGGCACGGCTGTGATCAATTGTATACTTCGTCACCCTCAGCCGGCAATTCCACGTTCACCCCCACGATCCAAAGGAGGTCCTGACGCAAAGTCTAACACCCGATGTCTCTCGCCAAAGAAACCACGTCTCGACAAGACCAAGCTTGAGCCAACGGAACCACCACCTCCGATCACAGAACCAGGTTACCCCGTCCATGTCGTCGGTAGAGTTGTTCGACATTACCAGTCAAAGCAGATTCATGCCGACACCATCGGCGCGTTCTTTTTTCCTTTTTCTGCCATCGTCGCTCATGCATACCCATAGACCCCTGTCCTTCCTCGCTGGACGAGATTGCACACTTGGAACGTGTCATCCATCTCCATAAGACAAAGTATTCTCTCGCCGTTCCCTTTGTCCCACCTCCCAAACGCCCGCGAATCACCCCAATAGCTACATCGACAAATGCAGATGCAAGTGTCTTCGCCAATGCATCGCCTGCGGGTCCCGACACCGCATCGTACACCCTCCCCCCACCACCTATGCCGATGCCGCTTCAGAGTCGAAACCGACCTTCATCCGTACCAATGCATCACCACGAAGCGTACCACATGCATGCCCCCTCCTCGCCAACGACATCGTCCATTGCGTCCTCAACGCCTTCGAGTCCATGTAAACCATCCAGTCCCATCAAACCACAATCACACGAGGTACGCCTCACGTCGTTTTGGTCCCACACGTATATATCACAACGTTTCTCCAGGCCTCCCTCAAGACTAAAATGCGACATCCTTCGCGTCTACACACGCGCGATCTCACTGGGAACACATTTCGATTATATGTCAAACACTACATGGACAATGCACCGTCTCCCTTTGTTACTTCCTTGCCTTCTCCTTCGCGGAGTACGTGCGGAGGACTCGCGACACCAACGAAACACTCGCGAGGCGAGAATGGGGACGACGAACCAACACCTCGCCCCCGAACCGAGACAGACGTGGACGAACCCATGATGGGTTTCACGTTATCGCATTTACGCCGTGTGCCCGAGTTGGCGTTGCTCGCTGCACGGATCGTCCGTGCCGAAACGCGGAAACGAGAGAAAACGGAACGAGAAAAGGAACGGGAAACTACTCGTTCGCGTATCCCATCGTCAAGCTCGGCATCGACATTGTGTAAAGAAGGAAAGGGAGCATCGGCAGACCCGCCGCGCAAAAAGATAAAACGGCTGTTCTCGTGGGCAATAGTCAAGTTGTACGCAGAAGGGAGCATCGTACTGTGGGATGGGGACGTGCGACCATTGCCAGTGCCGCCCCCGCCGATCCTCGAAGGGGACGGGGGGTTGGCCGGGGAACGCAACAGGAGCGGGCTATGGAAGAACGATACGCAAACCACATTTGGAGACCCCTCGGTCTCGTGTTCGCGCTCGCATGGTGATACGTTTTCATCCACATCCACCTCCTTGTCCGCGTCGGTGTTATACACCTCATCCGCATCGGCGTCACTTTACTCACACTACCATCCGCCTCGACCGTCGACCAAACGCTCTAGGAACGAACTCGGGCAAGCCGATGCAGATCCGGACGT
This sequence comes from Xanthoconium stramineum, assembly GCA_038090315.1. Classification (NCBI taxonomy): domain Eukaryota; kingdom Fungi; phylum Basidiomycota; class Agaricomycetes; order Boletales; family Boletaceae; genus Xanthoconium; species Xanthoconium stramineum. Next base: position 3,975 of record JBBPMO010000836.1, on the reverse strand, counting down.
AGAGGTGGATCCGGATGCGGACCCGGGGTGTGTCTCGGATCCCGGGGCGGACGAGGAGGCATATATCCCGCTTACACCGCGGTTGTTGGCGGACCGCGTCAAGGAGGCGTTGGGTGCATTGCGTCGTGGGCGTGGGCGTGAAGCAGGAGCTGGTGGAAGAGGGACAGAACCCACACCAGAGGACATCGTAAAGTATCTGCAACGTACAGACGGACGGTGGGAGAGAGTGGGAGTTTGGGCTGTGGAAGAGGCGTTGGCGGTGTTGAGAGGGGGCTGAGAATCACGAGGAAGGTCTCGCTGCTACTTGCTTTGCAATCTGCGTGCTTACTGTGCTGTATTTACATGGTCCATACTGTAAGTATATACTGATAATGTGAGTCGGATCTATGGAAGCCCGTCAGATTATAACAACGCCATAAACGGTTTTGTCAGTAAGTACTCATAACGGCTGCAATCAATGTTCAGCACGAACCTAGATGTTTATCTAACAGAACACTTCAAGTTTAGACAAACAAAAAAGGTCGTAGCTTAAACTTGGAATGCTTACCTCCGTACAAACCTTGAGGACATCAAAAATGTGCGCACGTCTGGAGACCTCCAAACGGACTTCAAGTTTTCTCGCCGAAAAAAATGGTAAATTATATTTTATCCTTGTGATTCTCATTTAGATAAGCTTTTAGTCATAGGCTAGGACGATGCTAAACATCGACATGTACAACGATTACCACGTCTGGGAGTTGTTGGAATGGCAAGTCTAGCCCGTTCGTCATGTTAAATCTGTCGACACAAATTTCATAGCGACTCGGGGACCGGGGTCATCGCCTGCCAAAATAGTATCAGTCGTCACCTGCGTTCCATCACGTCCACAACCTCTCTCAGCGCTCACTGGCGTGCTGGCGTTTGCGACCGCCAGTCGATGTCCGAATCTCATGTCGTCTTCAGAAGGCTTTTTTATGCATCATGTCTGCGTGGTTGAGCGAACTTGGCACCTTCGCTTCTTCACCAACGTCTCGACGCATTTAACGCATTTCTGCCACCTGACTCCTCCAGATCAATGTCGTGATCTCCAGGTCATCTGCGGGGTGCCGCGTTCGGTGTGTGAGTGCGCCTCTCGCCGCTCCAAGTCCGAGAATCATGCTGAGACATTCACATGGCAGAACAGAACAATGCTTGACCCTGAGTCAGGCACAGCTATTAGTATTAGTCCGGGTGAACCAGCGCTTCAATCCAGGCCAGCTGCATAACTCGTAGCAGCTCGCGTCCATTGAAAATTCATACTACTCAAGCTCACTTTTTTCGAGCTGCGCGGATGACCTTGCTCAACGAGGCTGCCCAGTTTTCCAAGGGGAATGTCAAGTAACCAGGACGTGAGCGCCGCACAGCGTTATTTAATACCGTAAGTAGTAATGGGCGCGCATCTTCTCACTTGTACATAGCCAGGTGGCCTGGTAACCATCAGGCCAGGGCTAGAAATGCGACTCTTCATTAGTCGCTCAGGTCTCGCGATCGATCGATAGTACCTCCTGCTGACTTCCCCCCCGCCATGATTGGGCTTCCGTTCCGCCTTCTCTATCTTGCCCATCTTGCCCAGGCAACCTCCAACCATACGACAAATTCCAGTTGCCCGCCGCTTGATGGGGCGTCTCGCAGCATCTGGAGTATATTGGGCAGCTGTGCATTGACCTTGTTGATTTGCGTATGGCACACAATTCACTTCAATATCTACGAAGACCAGGGTAAAGCTTTTGCGGAACGGACCCTCCTCGTCCTGTTGTCCTTCTTCGCACCGGAGGGGGTCATTTGGATTGCCAGCAAGCAATGGTGGAATGCCTGTGATAAAGTCCTTCAGTTCCGTGGTATGTTATCTTCCGCATTGGACACCTTTTTTTCATTTGATCAATGATACACGTTTTCAGCTAGAGGGTACGAATGGTCAATGACGCACAGCTTCTTTGCAGAGATGGGTGGCTTTGTTTACCATGACGATCAAGGTCATTTCCACACGATCAAATCCCTCGAATTCCTACAGCTTTGCGAAGCAAACAAGATCGCGAATCCAGTTATTACGGTTGCGGATATCAAGGATAAGAGCAAGTCAGATGCTCTAGGAAAGACGATCCTCGCTGTACAGCTGTTCTGGTTCACGCTGCAGGCTGTTGTCCGTCGTTCAAAAGGTTTCGCGGTCACATTGATCGAACTTGACACCGCATCCTTGTCTGTGCTGTCACTTTCAATCCTTTTCTTGTGGTGGGGCAAGCCACTCCGTCCCGAACGTCCCCATATCTTCTATTCTCCCCAGGAGATAAAAGTCGATTCACAAATGGACACCCTGTGAGTGTATCTGTTTGTGTGTGATCATGAAATGATTATATCTTCATAAACAGATCAAACGCATGGAAGTCAGAATCCAGTTATTTTCACAACTTGATGATCCGCCTCGTCTCCACCCAAAATACGCATTCGGTCATTGTTGACGAAGAAGCAATCTCTGCGGATAAAAGCAGTGTTCGTATATTCCGAGTCTATTTTTTATCAATTAAACAATGTCAACCATCAGGGCCCGAGCGGGACCGACGACTTTATTGGGTTAATGGCATGTTTGGCGACGTTGACGATTCTTGGTGCACTGCACTTGATTGCATGGAACTTTGATTTTCCGACAGAGACAGAGAGGACTATGTGGCGTTGCGCATCGCTCGTTTTAACGGGAACACCGTTGGGATTCTTCATTGGAGGTGCGATGAGCTGGAACTGCCATTCTCATGCTAAGTTGGCTGATATACTTGTAAAAATCGTTACGTCAATTATAACCATACTCGCCATCGCGTCCCGGTTCGTCTTGGTGGCGCTGATACTTGCCAGCCTTCGTGCGCTACCTTGCTCTGCCCACCAGACTGTCTCCTGGACAGCCTATGTTCCTCATCTTTAGGTTATTGTGGTTACTGGTATCATCTCACTGCACTCGAATACATGCTTGTCATGTACTATGTGTAATAGTACCATCCATTTATGCACATTGTCGCCCCACCCACGACCTGAGGTTGGAACACGTTGAAACGGTCGCTACTGAGTCAGGCTAGTAAGTGTGGGGTGACCGTTGAGAGAAGGGTGAAAACTCGAACTTGGAGTATCATCCACATCACCCGTAGCGGCCATCTCTTTTTTATTCGTGCTAGATGGCGTGCTAGTAAACCCAGATGCTGCACCTGCCATTGATATCGACGTGATGAATGCGGGGTATGTCTCCATTGATCTCGCATCAAGAAGGCACTAGGTCTTTCAATGATGAGGTCCGATGCATATCCTTCGCCTTCCCAGTCATATCACATGACAAATTCGATACGCACCAAACCAGGGCAATGCAAGGTATGCATCAGAACGGGACATACCTTTCCCTGTGCGTCATCACTCCTCATTCTATTGGGCCTCTGAGGTTCCGATGTAAAAGTGAATGGGGTAAGCACAAGCAAATCCTTGTGCGCATGCAGAGACAGAGCCAACACCGCAGTTGAGGGGGGTACTAGGTAAAGAAGCAGTGCATTTGACGGAAGGGACTGGGGTGTGGAGTGTGAATGCAAGTGTTGATCAGGGAGGGACGAAGTAGGCGCCAGAAAACGCCATGCCATATTCATGAAGGGCGGACAGCCTATGGTTGGGTGGCTGGCAGGCGGGAATTGTCAGGACATCCACGTCCCACACCCTCCGGTGAGGGACTCCCCCCTTCTCCAGACCCTTCAGTCACACTCCATCGCAAAAGTGGTTCAACCGACATGTACAAACCCTTGTGGAAGTAGTGTTTCGAAGTCCAGTTGGCAACTGGTGCAAAGACTGGCAACTGGACTGGACCACAACTGATTGCAACTGGACTGCAGTTGCCAGTTGCGATCAATTGTGATCAGTCCAGTTGCCAGTTGCCCAGTTTGCCAAAAATCAAAAAGACCGGTTGTAGACCGGTTGCAACTGGTCTTTTTGAGG
>JBBPMO010000835.1:0-15923 GCA_038090315.1 Xanthoconium stramineum | reverse complement strand
TCGACTACGTTTACCACCCCAGTGCGCCCTCCAGAGACGTCGTCCTGCTTGGCAAGGGAGCCTTCACCAACCTCGCCGATTCGATCAAACTCGGGATCGCAGGACACGGCATCATGGTTGAGCTCTGGAGGGAACAGATTGAAATGTTCGTGGAGAGGGAGAAGGGCACTAACACTGTCGACGCTGAGAAGGCAAAGGAGGACCGGATCGAGACTCAGAGGTTACTGGACAAGGCCGAGAACGCGATGGAGGCACTTGGAGCATTGCTCAATCGGGTCAACAAGAACTGGAAAAAACTCAACAACCGGGTCCTTGGCAACGTCCTCCGCTCCCCAGCCATCGGTCTCGGCGTCGGTGAACATCGCTTCACAGAGGACTGGGGAATTTTCCTGGTCGACCGGGACAAGCTCGGTGACGGTTTCCAAGGCAATAAGTTAGACCTCGGTGTGTTTTGACCATCCGACTAAGACCGTCTACTAATCAACCTAAATATCTTTTGTTTACATCTAGGAACGAAGCTGATGCCTGACGAGTTCACGGTCAAATGTTTCCCCCGCGGGGACGCCAACTGGGGGTTCAAGTATCCCCGTTATCGACTGCTTCCGCTTGTCGGCACCATAACCGACGAACTGATGCGCACCCCCGACATGTGGGACTCAGATGGTGAACCGTGCTTGTTGGTCGTCAAGAGTGGCAGTGCCACCGGTACTACCCTCGGCCGTGCGAACGGCGTCTTCTCTGTCGTTCGCGACTACTTCAGCGACATGTCAGTCAACCAGACCTCCATGGAGTGGGGGATAATCAACTACAACAGCAAGTCGGAAGTCTTTTCGGAACCTGGCGATTCGGGCTCGATAGTTGCTGATATCCGTGGCCGTATTGGTGGCATGCTCACAGGCGGTTCTGGTAAGACCGAGTCCGATATGACCTATGCCACCCCGTTCTGGTGGCTCCTCCAACGCATCAAGACCAACGGGTTCCCCAACGTGCACCTCGACGTCCTCGCCTAAACATCTCAACATCGACATCGACAACGACATCATCAAAGATACAATACTAGTACAGTAGTAATGAATACGTCGGCCGCCATCGTAGAATTAGCGGAGACGGAGTAGCACAGCACTATTATTATCTCTTTATTTAGCTTTGCAATCATCATTGTCGCAATTGAAATAACCATCGGACTGTCATCTGCATCTTATAAGCAACTTATAAGCTCTTGTAAGGCCATGTTCGGGTATGAATTCCCATTATCACCAAGTCAAAGAAAGCCTATATAACGCTAGGGTGTTTGCCGTGATTAGCAGGTGGATTGTAGGATGGCGACTGTAAGCGTTGATTGAGCTTGCACAGGAGCCGTTCGAGCTGTAGTACTTACTCCATGGAGCTACAGCGGTCCTGCAAGCTCAATCCAGCAAATAAAACCCACAGCCCATCCGAGGAAGAAAGAGTGGCGCAGGGTATACCAAGCATCTTCCTGCCTGTAGACCATACGACGGTCAATTTGATGCCCCGTTCGTTTTCGCGTCGCCATCTCGGCACTGACTCGGACGCCTGCATCTCGTTTCCTCAAGAAAATAAAGAATACACTCGAGAGCAAGGTGTGTGTTCTCGTGTTGGTACTATTTGGAATATACAGACGTCTGGACAGAGCGGTAGGAATGCGACAAATGGTAAATGAGCAGAGAAGCACGGCTTGAAACTTTCGAGGGTAGTTGAAAATGGACTCCTGACGTCGGACGGCAAACGGATGGCGGTCGGCCCGGCAGGTACTGTGGGAACCATAAGCCTTCGCCGGGCCAACCAGGCCTTCGATCCCACAGCTCAAACTTTGATGGTCCCGGTGATGCACAAGATCAGTATCGTGTCGCACACCAAACAGAGATGAAGTAATTTCAAGGAGGTTATAGACACTGAGGACCAAATATGGAGAGCAAGGACAAACTGGGTTGGTCTCGACCTTGGGGAGAAGTCGTAATGATCACCTATTGTCCATCATCCTCCGTCACAGAGTCAGGGATTGACTATAACCATAAGAAAGAGGTCGCATTGAGCTTGCTTCCGACGGCGCTGTCGAGCTCAGCGATTTGTCGAAGTCCTTTTCCCCCTTCTACTCGCTCGTACACCTTGATGCCCCCGCCTCCCAAGCTTTTATCCAGCAGACTTCCAACACCACCGACGACAAGCCATCTGTCATCCTCTCCTCCAAATGCCATCCCACGAACATGTCGTAGGCCAGTACGTACTTCGGTCATCAGCTCCGGGTGTTCCTCGCCCTTCTCTAACGAGAAAATCGCGATCGTATCACCCTCAGAGTGTGGGTCCTCCCGATTCGAAGCATAGATATACGCCGTGGGGAACGAACGATTCGGTTTTGGTATCAATATCTCACTGGCCTTCATGGTGCTCGGTGTCGGGGACTCTGTCAGCATTGACAACGTGGTTATATGTGTCAGTTGCAGTGTGTCGGGGTGACGCTTATATACTGCAAGCTCGGAGGTGAGCTCCAGCAGAATGTACATGGCACTCCCTTGGTCATTTGGTCAGTTTCGCATGAGACGGCCAACACAATGCGTACTTACCATGGGTCACGACGTGTCGAGGTCCACCGCCGGCAACGATGCTAGTAAAGCCGCGGATGGCCCAATGACCATCAGATCCCTTGGTAAGATGCCAGACTTTATCAGAGCCTAAATCAGGAACTAAGAGTTCCTTCTCAGTCGTGTTCAATGAGCTGAATGTGGTTTGGTGCGGGTGTGAGGCCTCCTGTCGAGACAGATCCCGGCCGGGCTTTCCAGCCTCGAACGGCAACGCCAGCCTCCACAGTCCAGCGGGGCGGGTGTACGGCGGATTTGTAGAGATCGGAACCGTAGCCAAGGTACCGCCAGAGTACTAACCAAAGAAAAGTCCTGAGAGTCCACGATCCGGTCAAAGCATGGTCAGGCTCACGTTTCCGATGACGAGTTCGTCCTCCGTGACGAGCAACGTGCAAGGGTCGGCACCACCACTCGAGCACGTCGCCTCGTCCACTTTCTGGCCTTTGCCGTCCTTGTCATACTTGACCACGACGACTTGACCCTCCGCTTGTTCCAGGCCTGTGAAGATCAACGACCTATCAGACGGGTGTGCTTCGATCCACGACGGATGGTATCCGACGTCGACTTGAGACAGAAGCTTGAGCGTGGGGGTGCCATCTGACGGAGTGGAGTCAAACTCGAGAGTGTAGATCGAATTGGTGTACGATCCAACCAAGATCTTGTTGGCAACCATGACGGAGGAGGGAAAGACGAGCTGGGAACGAACTGCAGGTTTTTTTTACCCGGTAATCACGCTCACTGAGTGAAGGCTACATCGTGATCATGTGGAGTCGACGTCCAAAACTGAAATTTCTCCGCAAGTCGTGGTCTTGTGACTCCGGGCCCGGGCCGATCTCGAGCACCCGATCGCACCGAACCTTGGCAGTATTGACAGGCGTCACAACACTTCATCCCCATGTTACAGACTTATAGTACATACAAACACCAATACAAGGACTTGATCAATCAGTACAATCCAACTTGAAACATCTCGACAGGTAGCACATTCGGATGTGAAATCTTACCGCACTCTCTCACAAACCTCCAGGCTAGTTCTGCCTTGATGCTACCCCCTTCTGCTGCTCTTACGGTTTCTTTCTCCCCTCATACTCTTTCCTCTTCACGTCCTTCGCGCCCGCCTCGCGCTTCTCCTCTTCCGCCGCCGCCTTCTGTTCTTCTTCCTCTTCCTTCTTCACCTTCTGTGCCAAATCAGGCCAAAGAGAAAGCGCAATTGCCCGAGCACCCTTGATAGCAATGGCAACCTAAAGTACGTACAGTGAGTTCCCCTAATCAAAAAAGAGCACCAATAAGAAACACAAACACTGGTGAGCGTAGGGTTACAGGCAGTAGAGTCGGGAATGCACCCATTTCCGCCAACCCAAAGGTTCTTGATGCCATGGACCCTGGAGTTTGCATCAGCGACAGAATCCTTAGAGTCGTTGCCAATGCGGGTGGTGCCCTGTTCGTCAAAGATTCAGTGGCCGTCAAGCCACACTTAAGCTAGGTAGAGTTACCGTGATATGGAGCGCAAGACCAGGTTCCTACAAGCATTCCATTGCGTCAGCCTCAAGTTATTTAAAGGACGTAGGCCAGACCTACCATGAATTGAGGGTAGGATCCCGGGAGGTATGACCCAAGAATGCCCGCAACTTTCGTCATGTCTTCCATCATCCTACAAATTTCAGTGAGTCATTTGTTGGAATGCCAAAGGTAGAAACGGCAGACTTCTGGTCATTCGCGTGGTCCTCATCGGACCTCTGTACGGTGAACTGAAGAATTGCGATGAGAAAATATCTGATGGACAATTCAGATTGAGGATAACCCACCGTTGCCTGCGGCATTCCATAGATATCCGTAACATGCGGTTGCCATGACGCAGTCTTCTCCTGGAGGGCGAATACGACACGATTCTCCGGGTTGCTGGCTTGCGCCCCGAACCATCTGAGGTCAACAACGACGCGTGAGTCTGCCCGTGGCCCAACCTCGCCGTAAGAGAAGGCGTCACGATGGATTTGAACATGCCAAGGGTCGTCAGAAGAGTACGGCAGCGTTACCTGAGGTTCTGGATCTGTGAAAGGAATCGGAAGTGGGTCGTTCTCGTATCTAATCTTATGCCTGAGGATGGCACCCTTAGAGTGCTCATAGTCCCCGAAAGGTTCTTCTGTTGGAATGCTATCAATATACTCCTTCTTCAATACGATCTGCAGAAAAGTTTTCACTTCGTGAGTCTAAGCGAGAAAGCTTCATCAAGGCGTACCTGGCAGAACGCAAGGGATTGTTCGCAGAGATAGCGCCCAAGCGGCTCGGGTTTGATACCACTGTTGAACAGAATCTGGGGAGTTGGTACGGCTCCACAGCATATCACGAAGTGCTGCACATAGAAACCATGTTCAGCGCCCTTTACCGTGTTTCGATGGCAGTCACCACGCACCTCGGCAATGACGAGCTTATCTTCGTCTGCATTCAAATCTCTGAGAAGGACGGCTGCGATCTTGTTCGGAGACCCAAGAACTGGTACCACCCTCGTTACCCGGTGCTCAGCCAAGAGCGTAAAGGTTTCTTTATTGTTCACAACGTTGCCAAGGACGGTGTCCGAACCAGACCATGTCACAAAATGATGGTTATCCTTGCGACGCTCAACTGCGAGCGGCAGGCTCTCGACCCGCTCTATGCCAAGATGATCCACAAGAACCTCCTTGACAAGAGTCTGTCGGACAGACTCGTCGTATTGGTCCCTGTGGACGTTCAGTAATGTTCTACCTGTCTTCAGAAGTCCCCTAAGCGCTTCCCACGGGATGGGATTCTTTGCACGCTCGTCCGCGTGTGGATTGGCTAGCAAACGTGAAACCGGTCAATAACCAAGCTGGGGATCAAATTTGAGAATCACTTACGGCAAGCGCAAGTCCAATGGGTAGCCATCCCGCCCACGGTACGCGTAACCGCACTCGCCTTCAAGTTGAGCTCAGGTTTCTGGTCGGGGTTGTTGCCCTGAAAGATGAGTTGCTTGTCGCTACCTGGAGGCGGTGGCCTCCATCCCTGTCCTCCGAGAGTCGGGAGGAAACTATCCTGCGACGGGACGGAGATGAGTTGCAGGGCCCCCTTGATGACATTAACTGCGAAGAGACGCGAGTGAGTATGTATGAATCTATGAGCGTCAAGTGAGTGGGAAAGATTACCAAACTGGTCAATATCCTTCTGATACCTAGTACATAATGATAAATTTATTCTGCCAATGAAATAGAGGGTCACGTTGAACGTACTTGACAGAGTTCTTGTGGTGACCTCCGATGGTAGGTCCATCCTGCTTGCCAACATCGGCCATGATTATCTGTGTGGTCGGCTTCAAGTCGGCGATGACACGCGCGTAGGCGGAACTATCAATGGATATGCGCGTCACATTTTGAAGACCAACGTGTGTTGAGATACGCACCCAATTGGACCGGTACCCGCGATGAACACGTCGGTCCTTAGGACACGGTTGGACTTGGAATCAACGTCCTGGGTGCCAACCTGGGTGAGAAGCTGGTTGATTGTCTTTTCATCAAAATGTTTCGGAATAGTAGTGGTACTATCGTTTGATGTCATCTCGAAGACGGTGGAGATCGTTGGAGCGACAAAGGAAACGAAAAGCAGAGGCGCACCCTTATAACATCTTTCGAGAGCCGAATAGATGTATTCACCGTTCCCCGTATAGTCTGGGCGTAAAAGATCATGTGCCTATCATTGACGGCTAGGTTGGAACTTCGGAAGACGATACAAACAATTCATCTCTGCTGATAACGAGGAAATTATGTCTTTCCCTGGTGAACTTTAGGCATCGGTGACTGACAAGACATAGAGGTTACGACTTGGATGCCAGCAGCCTCAGATCACGCGGAGATGCTATGCTCGTTTGGGACTCTGAACATGGATGGGCGTAGGACATAGATGGGCGTAGAACATGCAACGTCTTCTTGCGTAAGGCGCTGCCTTCTTATTGGCATTTTGGGACCCGAACAGGATCATCAAATACTATCCATCATCTATCATCTGCGCTATCGATTTAAAAGAGGTCCCACTTGGCAAGATAGGCAAAACGAACACCAACGGTCATTTTGCGCTCATCCCAAGGCTGACACACTGATGTAATGGCCGCCGTCTTCGATGTGTTCTGCCGGCTGAGATATAAATACGTCAGTGAACGGCGCAATCCTATATTATAGATAACGTGAGATAAGGGATTGTAAAAGTGAACCAGTTACCACCCAGTGGTCCTCGTCGAAGCTCCAAAGAACGCGTAACGCCACACCGGAATTTGAGGGCGAATGCTTTACCCGGGGACGACGATGAGCTGGAAGCCGGGGTGTTGCAAGACGGGTAACCTCGGCCCAAGGCAAACCTGTCGCTACATATTATTTGACGGTCTTCGTCAAGTTCAGACGCAGCCTCGGCGAACGCCGGTCTGCACAAACGATGCAAACAACGAACCAACATCATTTGTTCGAAGTAAATGTAGCTCAGACACACTCCATTGTATCCATTAGACGCAGGATTAGTGACATGACTGTGTGGTATGTATCTTAAATCTCCTCCACAATGTGATCGAATACGACGGTTGCAGGACCCCTGTCAAAAGTACTCGTCAGTCATTAGACCCGTCAAAACTGAAACGCGTCCTACCTCTTCTCTTCGCCGTTCTCCATCCAGCTGATTTGAGTCTGTAGCTCTGTCAACCCGAACATCAACACGATACTAAATTGTTGCCTGTAGAACTGGAGTCCCGCAAATCCACGTCGGGGACTGAGCGTCTTGGATACTTGCGAAGTATCCGCGTGTACGGTGCATAGGTTGGAGAACATCCCTTTGACCAATTTCAGTCCTGACGTTTAGCATCATCTAGAACATCAACACACCCGATTCTGAATCAGTCCAACGAGGGCTACTCGCATTGCCGCGATAACAAACGATTTCCGTAGCGATCATGTCGCAGGAGGTCCTCTCCGCGCATTCCGTGATAAAGTCCTTCCGGAACTCCTTTGTCTCCGACACCACTGTTCCCTGAGGCTCTACTTTAATCTTGACCAAAGACAAGCTCTGTGCTAAATACCTTGTGCAATATCGCACTGAACGCGTTTGGAAGGACCATGCGTCCTGACGGCCGAGGGACCGCGGAAGCAGCCCGAAGTTTATGTTGCTCGTCTTGCTTGTTGAACCCTATGGCACATCGAGTGCCGTACGTAAACTTGGAAACACGTGCCGAAACCCTGTGATCAAGGTAGAAAGCGATGGCACCGTCCGCGACAGCTTTATTTCTGATGGGTTTTGCATCAATCCACGAATGAGGCAAAGTCAATTTCGAATGACACTTACGTGTGACTGTCTGGCCGACAGAAGTTGAGATTCAATGGTCTGATATGTTGCTGCAGCTTTGAGAAGAGCCAATCGCTCGCGGCGAAACCTCCAACAAGGAAGATAGACTGTGCGATCATCAGTCTCCTCATATTGCAAGCTAGGGCAACCTGAGACATACGTTGATGGGCCGGGTTGCTACTCTTCGCTGATTTTCCACGACCTCGACAATTGCTGTTACCGAGGGTTCGAAGAGGGTTGCGACATCGGTTCTGAGTTGCGAACGTCGTGAATAGACTGATAAGATCAAGTGTACTACTTACCCTGGGAGCTTGAGCTGTCCGGACTTGATGTTGAATGGAAGGTCGCGATCCTTCACAGTCCCGAAGCGGATGTAAGATGGTTCAGTAGGGTTGCTGAAACGCAGCTTTGTTGTCTTGTCGAACTCGCTCGTCATTTGAGCGATGTCCTCCGGGGTCCCGAATTTAGAACCCTCGAGCTTCACTACGGGGAATCATGAGGTGATTCGAACGTTTCCAGTTCTTCAAGCTTACCTGCGAGGAACTTTTGAGCGCGTCTGGTGACGAATATTGCACCTTGCAAGCGGCCTGCAAACAAGTTTGTCAGTACGGACGATCCAGCTCAACAATTCTGGCTTACATTCCGCAGGAGCGATCTCTTGGATTGTGGGTGGCGACGTCGTCATGTAGTAGGAGCTGACATCGATAGTTCCTCCGCCTGCATCAATAATCATGACGCCCTGGTCTTCCTGAAAAGAGATGTCAGCTACACAAGTCGAGCACGAATTGGAACACTACCTTGAGTGAGCCGGCTGTCTTTTCACTGCTCAGGCAGAAGTGCAAACTCGCTTCGCCCTCCGTGACCATCTGAATCCGAGCTTGTCCTTCAGGAGAATCCGGGACCAATCCTGCAAGGACTGCTGCCCGTCGTATCTGTGTCTGCTGCGGACCTTCCCATCCATTCGGATGACTGAGAACGAAATCGATATTGTTCTCGAACGATGTCCACATGTCGCGTCCGCTCGCATGGGTTTCTTGAATATAGGTCTTGGTACATTGGAAGAGATACCCCATAAAGTCCCCTAGGATCTCTATGGCAGTCCTGTTCGGACGAAGCGCGGGAATGTCTTGGTCTGTAATGTGGCTGGACGCCATGTTCTTGGGTCTAAGATGAAGCTTCCACCTGGAGCCCCGTACTTCAGTGGATAGTGTGTGGCAGGTTAATAGACGAGACCTCACCATTCCACCTTGATCCATTCTTCATCTTCTGCTTTTTCAATTATGCTTTCCTGGAGGGCCTCGCCACCGAACGCGCGTGGGACACCTTCCTGGTCGTAATACACAATGGACGGTATCTTGGAGTCTCCGCCGACATGATCCGTAGCAGGAAAGCTTTCCAGAGGATCAATACGATGAAGACTACAAAAGTATTACCGCTCACCGTGTAACACCGCAGACGACTGGCGGTTCGCCTGGGTCGAGGATGCTGTACGAGACACCGCTATACGTCGTGCCTACATCAAACGCCAAAACCAGCTTTCGGGCAGGTCCTTGGTACGGTTGTCGTTCTGGCATTCGTTAGTGTGGATGTTTTGGATAGGTGATGTACGATGTAGCCCGCGTTTAAGGTGGAAGAAAAATGGGTGGGTCAAGACTCAACGCCAGGTGGCGCTATCATTACCTCGGTAGCTATTTACAACGCAACCTTGCGCCGTGGCAGGATAAGGCGAGGCGGGCACGCAGCAAGAAGCCCGATCGGATCGGCCATGTTCAATCCGCGCGATTCCCGCTGGGTGTTCTATGATTCTTTTCTTGATCCCATTCCCGCCTAGCACAACGTGATGAGGTGCAAAAATTAACGGGGCTCTCACCAGTGCGTTCTTTGAAAATCCACAGTTCGCGGCGTTCACGCATCGAATGAGCGCTATACTGCAAACGATGTGATGATCATGTCACTGTGACATGGAAGCCTCGTGTGTTGGAGACGTGATATGACTGATATCAGTCTGAAAAAGCTGTTCCCACAAGTCACTGATTTGAAAGGTAGCCGAGTAGTGACTCCGACGCAGAACTTCACGGTGAAGGATGGAATGGGAGCCACTCGGGCCCAGAAAGCATATTGACTATACAAAGTGATAGTGTGTCCAGATGTGAATACAAGCAAAAGGCATATCAACCGTGACAGTCGGGGCAGTAACTAATCATCGTACACGATCGAAGCAGGACTCCTGTTGGTGATCTTAGGTTAGTAAAACGCACCATCCAATTCTGCTGCTTGGGGTCGTACCTCTTCTCTGCACCCTGGAGCGCTGTGTGAGTAATACAGCATTCAGTTTACTATGATACCACATACCCCATCATTCCAGCTAATTTGCGCTTTCAACTCCGTCAAGCCAAAGAGCAGGATGACGTCAAACTCCAGGCGATAATAGTCACCTCCCCCTGAAGCTTGTTGGGGCCGCAAAGAGCGGGCAATTATAGATGTGTCAGCAATCACATTGCACAACGTAGTGAAGCGTGCTTGTATTTTAGTATCGCTTATCAGCGATGCGCATAGTAGTTGTTGCCAGGCTCACCAGGTTCCTTGTCCATCCACCGGGGGTCAGGAGAATCCCCTCTGTACGCGAGAATGGATACATTTATGTTTGCCAGCTGAGCGGGCGAGTTCCCTTCTCTAAAAAATGAACGGGAAAACTCTTGCTGTTCCGAAACTTGAACACCCTGTTGGAAAAACTGAATGGAGAGTTAAGGAGCCAGCATTAGCACGGACCTTCCTCAATATCGATGAGAATCCATTCGGTAGTACTATAGTCCCCGATGGTGTAAGGAATTGCGTGTGATCTCTCTCTCGGTGGTCGGGAAGGGAAGGATTGTAATATGTAAGAATTTCTATACCGTATGTGTTTCTTGCTGTTCGCGAAGTGACGAGTGGGTCAACATAAGAAGACACAGCGCCATCTGCAACAGCCTTGTTCCTGAACAGGTGATGAGTAGGATCCAATCACGTTGCGATAACACGTACACGTGACTTGCAGGTCTGCACAAATGCACCTCCGAAAATACCGGATGCTGTTGAAGACGGCGATACAAGAAATCACTAGCAGCATAACCGCCGACAAGAAAAGCATGCTACGAAGTACTGTCAAGCCACGCACGAAACTTAACGTCGAACTTAAGCTCGCCTTGATACGGATATGCAACCTAGTTGCTGCCTCGCGCTGTTTCTCAAAGGCATCAGCAATCGCCTGCACAGAAGGTTCAAAGAACGTTGCGACATCTTCACTGTACGGGTGTTGTATGATCAGTACTGTTCATTCAATTTGACGAGCACTCTTACCCGACCAACTTAAGCTGGCCAGAGCGAATATCACATTGCAGATCTTTGTCACGGACAGTCCCAAACTTGATGTATTGCGGATCGCTAGCGTCACGGAACCTCAGCTTTGTAGTCTTGTCGAAAATGTCCCTCATCTGCTGGACAATGTCAGGCGACCCGTATCGTGAGTTAGCAAGCTTGGCTGTAGCAGAATGTGATGTTACCACAGTCCCTGGATTACCAAGTAGCACGTACCCCTTAAAAACATGTGGGCTCTTTGAGTCACAAAAACCGAACCTTGGAGACGGCCTAGAAGGACAAGGTATGAGAAACGACTTGGGAACCGTTCCTGAAGGGCTTACACTCCGCGGGTGCAATCTCTTTGAACTCCCTTGGAGGCGA
The DNA here is from genome assembly GCA_038090315.1 of Xanthoconium stramineum. NCBI lineage: Eukaryota > Fungi > Basidiomycota > Agaricomycetes > Boletales > Boletaceae > Xanthoconium > Xanthoconium stramineum. The sequence continues at coordinate 4,281 of JBBPMO010000835.1, read as the reverse complement.
TAACGTAACGGAGTAGGCACTCAAGTCAATTGTACCGCCCCCAGCATCGATGATGACGATCCCTTGATTTTCCGACTCATCCTCCTCCTCCTCTTCAAGCCCGTCGGCGGTGACAATGGGGAGATTTGAAAGCGAGTCCGACGCGAGCACGTGGGTGACACAGAAATGAAGGCTTGCCTCTCCCTCCGTCAAAAGATGGATTCGGCCCGCATGTTCATCTCCGCCGGGTACCAACCCAGCAATCTCAGCAGCACGGCGAATCTGTTGTTGTTGGAGCCCTTCCCATCCGTTCGGATGGGTGAGAATGAACTCGATGTTGTTCTCCATAGACCGCCACATTGAAGCGCCACTGACATGAGACTCGGTGATATAGTTGCGAGCGCAGTTGAAAAGATACTGCATAAAGTCTGCAAGCACCTGAACGGCGCTTTTGCCTTGGGGAAGGGGTGGGATGTCATCATCGTTGATATGCGACGACGCTAGATGTTTTGTTCGCAAGTGGAGTTTCCACCTAATATCATCTTCGTAAACAAAGGAACAACAAAGGGTTCTCTTGATGGGGCTCACCATTCGAGCTTATCCCAGTGTTCTTCTTCTGCTTGATCAATGATATGTTGTTGTAACGCCTCGGCGCCGACAGCTTTCACGTTCCCTTGACGGTCATAGTATAGGATGGACGGTATTTTGTTATCGCCGCCGACGTGCTCTTGAGCAGGATACCTGAATGAGACAACTCAGCAACTTCGAATCCGCGACAGGATATCACTCTACCTCGAAACTCCGAGTACCTTTGGAACCTCTCCAGGATCGAGTATGCAGTACGAAATTCCACTATACGTGGTACCAACGTCAAAAGCGAGCACTAACTTGCGAGAGAGGCCGCGGTACGGTTGGCGAGAAGGCATGGTGTAAAGGTTACGTCGCTGTGCTGGTCGGGGAAGTTGAAGGGCTAAGGAGGTTCGAGTACCCTCGAGATCCCGGGCCAAATCACCACAAAAGAGGACCGTGGCTGCCATGCGTTAATGCACAGGAACATGCGTCCAGTGGCAAGTGATGTAGAGGAAAAGGGTTCGGTGTAACATGAGGAACACCTTATCGGGGTGACCGATGATCTTACCCTTCCGTACATATATCAAGAATGACCATCACGCACCAGTTGCCAGGACCTGTCAAATTTGCCTTCCATGATTGATCGTGGTGCCAGGGCTGTGTTCGCGGGTCTTCCCGAGTCGGCGTCAAAATGGCAGGCGCGTATTTGGCTACCACTAAGTGCACGATAAGTATAGTTCCATGTTAAACTTCACACGAACAGGGGACTTGCTGGTAGACGTCGATACAGAGAGACAAAAAATACGTTACAAGCAATCAATGGTAATGCATAATGATTAGTCAGTGTACACGATCGAAGCGGGACTTCTGTCCACCGCGTCCGCATTGGTCAGAGAAATACATCCCATGGGTTGAATGGGTAGTTCTCACCTCTTCTCCACACCCTGGAGGCCATGTAAGAATACAGCCCGTTCAGTACGATGACAATACGAACCTCGTGCATCCAACTTATCTGTGCTTTCAACTCTGTCAGACCAAAAAGCAGGACGATATCGTAATCGAAGTGGTAATAAACACCGCCGCCAGGGGCTCTTAGAGGACATAGAGAGCGAACAAGCTGGGAGGTGTTAGCCGATACGTTGCACAAAGTGGTGAAGCATGCTTGTGTTCGAGTACACTCGTCAGCAATGTGCATTGGCCACTTTATCACCGGACTTTACCGGGTTCTTTATCCGTCCAGAGGGGATTAGAAAGATTTCCCCTGTATGCAAGAACGGACATTTGTACACTGTTCATTTCGGAGCAAGAACTTAGTTTTTCAGTAAAAGAATATCGAAACTCTTGCTGCTCCTCAACCTGGACTCCCTATAACAGTGGGGAACAGAATGAGTAGGCGATAGAATCGATAACTGATGAATACCTTTTCCAGTATCGAGTGAAATGCATTTGGCAACATCGCGATCCCCGACGGTAGCTTAAATTTCTTGTGTTCTCTTTCTCGGTGATCAGAAAGGGATGGATCATATGCTCTAATACATTCTACACCATACGTGAATCTCGACCTCCGCGAAGTGACCAGAGATGCGATGTAAGAAGACACAGCACCATCCGCGACGGCCTTGTTACTGAAGAGGAGATGAGTATACCAAAAAAAACGTCGATACCAGACGTACAGGTGACTCGAAGGCCGACATATGTGCACATTCGAGAATGCGGGGTGTAGCTGAAGGCTGTGGCACAAGAAATCACTGGCTGCAAAGCCGCCAACCAAGAAAGCATGCTACATATGAGGAGTGGCCAGTCAAGCCGTCTGAGATAACGCGACGTCAGAGGCAAGCCCACCGTGATGGAGAACTTCAACTTTGCTGCAGCGTCTCGCTGCTTCTCAAAGGCATCAGCAATTGCCGCTATTGAGGGTTCAAAGAATTTTGCAACGTCGTCTCTGCAGGATTTCAACTTTAGAGGCAGGATATCGGACATACAGTGATTTTTACCCGGAGATCTTGAGCACGCCAGAACGTATATCGTATTGAAGATCTCTGTCACGCACGGTTCCGAACTTTATGTATTGCGGATCTTGAGTGTCACGGAACCTCGGTTTCGTAGTCTTATCGAAAATGTCTTTCATTTGCTGAGTGATGTCAGGTGACCCGTATTGCGAGTTCGCGAGTTCGGCTATGGCAGAATGTGAGATTTGTCGGAATAATGGACGGAGCATACCTGTGAGGAATGTGTGAGCTCTTTGTGTCACGAGAACTGATCCTTGAAGACGGCCTACAGGAAAATGTTTTAGAAAAGACTCGAAATCAACCTGGAAGCCTTACATTCCGCAGGTGCAATTTCGTTCAATTCTTTTGGGGGAGATAGCTTAACGGAATAGCTGCTCAAGTCGATCGTACCGCCACCAGCATCGATAATAGTAACAACCCCTCGATGTTCCGACTCTTCCTCGGCCTCCTCTTCAAGGTCATCAGTGCTCATAATGAGGAGCTGGGAAAGTGAATCCGACGCGAGCATGTTGGTGACACAGAAGTGAAGACTCGCTTCCCCCTCTGTCAATAGATGAATTCGACTCGCATGCTCATTTCCACCTGGAACCAGCCCAGCGATCTCAGCAGCGCGGCGAATTTGCTGTTGTTGTAAACCCTCCCATCCATTTGGATGGGTGAGGATGAATTCGATGCCGTCCTCCATCGACTTCCACATCGAATCACCGCTGGCATGAGATTCGATGATATAGTTACGGGCGCAGGTGAAGAGGTACCGCATAAAGTCCCCGAGGACATGGACAACTTTTTTACGCTTGGGAAGGGGTGGGATGTCTTTGTCCTTGATGTGCGACGATGCTAAATGCCTTGGCCGCATGTGAAGCTTCCACCTAATAAGGTCTCCGTAAACAAAGGAACGACAAAAAGTTATTTCATCCAAACTCACCACTCGAGCTTAACCCATCCTTCTTCTTCTGCTTGTTCGATGATATGTTGCTGCAGCGCCTCGGCGCCGACAGCTTTCACGTTCCCTTGACGATCATAGTACAGGATAGATGGTATCTTGTTATCGCCGCCGACGTGCTCTTGAGCAGGATACCTGGATGAACTGTGCGTCAGTGCCGCCCGCTTCTCACAAACGTACACCTACCTCGAGACTCCGAGCACCTTTGGAACCTCTCCAGGATCGAGTATGCAGTACGAGATCCCGCTGTACGTGGTACCGACGTCAAAGGCAAGCACTAATTTGCGAGACGGGCCGCGGTATGGCTTGCCAGTGGGCATAGTGTTGCGTTGCGTTGCTATGCTAGCCGCGGAGGTCGAAGCGCTGATACCAAGGTGCGAGTACCCCTGAAATCCAAGTCCCCACACATGGACACGAGACCAGAACTGTGGCTGCCATGCGTCAATGCACAGGAACACGCCTTCGATAGTTTTACAGCAAGTGATTTGGCAGCGGGGCTTCGATGTAACACGAGGAATACCTTATCGGGGTAACCGATGATCCTACCCTTTACTACTATTAGTACACGTCACGAATGACCACCACGCACCAGTCGCCAGATCTTTGGGGCGGCTCCCAGGGCTGCTTCGTGGTGATGGTGTTGCAAAGGACCAATCTCGTGTTTGAGGCCTTCTCGCGATGTTATGACACTCGTGTCTCACCTCGCTGCCGAACGCTGTGATCACGAGGACTCTCGATTGCAGCGTTCATCGGGGAGTTGCGTGGTGTAGATCTGCGCTG
>JBBPMO010000834.1:0-15931 GCA_038090315.1 Xanthoconium stramineum | reverse complement strand
GCATTGTGATGATATAAATCAAGGCCTTCATTCCCCTGCTAGTAATAGGAAACCCATGGTGTGGGTATGGGTATAGCCATGGGTATGGACATCCATACCCATACCCATACCCACAGGTACCCACACTTACAACCCACGGTGCAAGGCCATACCCATGCAGATGCCTAGTCCTCCATCAGCAAAACTTTCTATAGCCAAGGCTCCAGCTTTTAGCTGAGTGACAACCTGGCACAGCATCATACATCATTTCATAGCTTGCAACAGTCTGGAATGGCTACTACACACTGGCATGCCCATATGTACTCTTCCAACTCCACTTGTCCATATTTTAGCCAAGAAACAGTCTGGCACACCACAATACACAGTATCATAGCCTACATATGTACATATGTATATGAATACAGCGGACATGCATGAAGATAGCTTGAACATGACACATGAAGTCCAACTAATCTAAGGTGACATCGAGGCCGGATGATTCAGGCAGCACTGAATCTGTAATGCCATAAATGGATTATGGATGTTAGAAAAACGAGGGAAAAAGTGGTGCTTACCTCTTGACCTATGAAATGACGGTGAATATACTTCTTGGATCACGTGTTCGTGAACAGCAGAGTAGCCATTTTATTGAATAGTGACTTGGACATGACCGACCAATTCGTTCGCAGCACACAGGTCATTCTTGGAGTTTTCAAAGAAAAGTCAATTGAGTTGGAGAGTGAGAGTATTCCAATGAATAATCTCATAGGCGAGATCCTTCTGCATGCAAGAAATTGTCCTGTCACTCTGCACGGCCTCCAAGAGTAAGTAGGCCTCCATATTGCTACGCGGAGGAGGAACAATAAGACCAGGATACGAGCAGGAGGTTGATAATCTGAAATTAGGTGGCTGGAATGCCAAGTTAGTAGGGTGTTATCATTTCTGTGTATTCACTTACCATGCTAGGTCCGCCTGATGAGTCATAGTATAGCGGCTCTGAGTCTCCAGCGTGAAGGCTGCTACATGGCTCAGACTGGCCCAGATCATAACGAGTCGGAGGTCGCTGGTATACAGGAGCAATTGTATGCTCATGGAGCTCCATGCTTGGAGTGAGGTGAAATTGTTCGTCTGATTCATGCCGACGACACTTGTACGATCCTGGCCCAATAATACTTGGATTCATAGGAGAGATCGGCAGGAGAGTGTGTGGTAACCCAGAAGTCATGGTTTTGGGGACGGTGAAGGGGATGGGGGATAGCAATGAGGATGGTATGTGACTTGTGGAAAAGTTGCATGCGGCATATGATATGCATGTAACATGGCACCTATATGTTGTAAATATTTTACATAAATTGATCAGGGTCATCAATCAAAGGTTTTCCCTACTCATCCACTCATACTATGCCCTGAGCAAAAACCACCTGCAGACACCTCAAAACAATCAGTTGCCCCTGCTGCGGTAGGAAGTTCCATACTGAGATGAATGTTCTCCAGCACATGAACCAGCCCACTGGGCCATGCTACAATGGAAGCACACCTTTATTTGATGACTCTGTGGACTTAGTGGTTCCTCCATCTCATGCCACAGTTCAGCCTCAACAAGAAGACTTTGAGCTGGGGGTCCCTGATCATGAGGATCCCATATCTTATGAAGACATCAAAATGAACGATATCACATCCAACTCTCCCAATGATCCACCTGTCCCACTACTCCCCCGACCTGGCGTTGAGCAGCTCTGCCCAGGGCAATTTGTGGAAACATTTGAGGGGTGCGGGGAAACGTTTCCTGGCGGTAAGACCTTTATGGACGACTTCTGGGCTGATCAATATGTGGAGGAAAGATGTGACAAATGTCTACTATCCCTGGGCATTGAAGCAGGAGTGGGCTTTTGCCTCTTGGTTATTACACTCTCATCTCAGCATGGCGGCCATTGACACTCTCCTGTTGCTTGACATCGAAAGTAATACTTTCAGTCTAGTTCATTCTCTGATCAGTTGCAGATCAAATCAGCTTCATTGTCCTTTCGCTCTGTGAAAGAGCTTAGAGCCCAAGCTGAAGTACTTCCATCAGGGCCAAAGTGGGTATGCGAAACCCTCCAGCCCAAGTATCCCATCAAGCAGCTGCTTTGTTTATTTTATCGCAATCCGATCGAGTGTCTTCAAGCTCTACTCAGCCACCCACTTTTTACATCTCATATTTCATTTGTCCCCCAGAAGGTTTGGACCTGCGCTGCAAAACTCTGTTGAATCTACGATGAATGGTTAACTGGAGATCGCGCTTGGAATATCCAGATAAAAATCCCTTTCCACTCAGAAGTGCCATGAATGACGCTGTTCCAGGAAGTGTTACTGCCAGGTGCTACTCTACTTGGAGTGGTCTTGTCATCAGACAAGACGAATATTTCAATCATGAGTGGCAACCGTGTCGCTCATCCAGTTCTCATCAGTCTCGCCAACCTTGATGCACGCATCTGCAGCCAAACATCTCTCCACGCTTATCTCCTCCTCACCTTACTCCCTATTGCCAAGTTCACTCACAAGACTACCTGCATCCGTAGCTTACTGCAAGATCGTCTCTTTCATCAGGCTCTCAACATAGTCCTCTTGCCAATGAAGGTCGCCATGAAAGTAGGGGTCATGATGAGTGACCCTGTCGGAAACCTTCAGTATTGCTTTACTCCCTTGGCTTCATGGATTGCGGACACCCCAGAGGAGAGTTTAATAGCAGCCACAGGTCTGAAAGCGTCACCAGTCACCACCACTATGTCCAAACAATTTGGTGACCCTCATCATCATCCTCCTCGTACTGCAGAGAAAACTCTCCTTGCAATTTGTTCAGCCTGCTCAAAGTATTCACCTATGGACTACAAGAACTTCCTCAAGGTCATCAAACTGTTGGGTTTAAATGGTGTTGTCAAGCCGGTTTGGATGGACTGGCTGCTGTCGAGACCCTCTGACTTTATCACCATCGAAGCATTACACCATTTTTACCAATTCACTTGGGACCACAATGTCAAGTGGTGCATCTCGGTTCTCGGTGCCACTGAGCTAGACTTCCGCTTTTCCATTATCCAGACACTGGTGGGGTACCGGGCATTCAATGATGGGATATCCAAGTTGAAGCAGGTTACAGGCTGTGATCACCGCACAGTGCAGTGGTACATCATAGGGGTCGTAGCTGGTGGTGTCCCTCAGCGTTTCCTTACTGCTATCTGCTCACTTTTAGATTTTCATTACCTTGCGCAAGCTTCTACATTCACAGCTCATTCTGTTGATTGTGTTGCCTGGGCACTCCAGGAATTCCATGACCACAAAGATGCCATCATCCGTCACGGCACATGAGACAACTGGGAAATTCCCAAGCTTGAACTGCTTCAAAGTGTAGTTCCTGGCATTTGTCAATCCAGAGTCCCGATGCAGTGGACTGCCGACGTCACGGAGCATGCCCACGTTGACAAAATTAAGGTTCCAGCACGCGCTGGAAACAACCAGAATTACTACAATCAGATCACCCGTCACCTTGACAGACTAGACAAGTGTTTCAGGTTCGACCTAGCTATGTACATTGAGGAATGGCGCCACACAGATCCAAGAACAGATGATGGACTTTCTGAGGACTGGAAGGATGATCACGAACACAATGCAGAAATGGTCTCCATCTCTGAATATGTTGCTCCAACATGCCCAATTGTAGACTACTTCTCCGCCTCACATGCCCTTCTGAATGGGACCAACCTCACTGTTCCACAACCTTTTTGGACATTTGCCACCTCGACTACCACATTCCATGTTGCGATCAAGCCCTCGTTGTGGCTCACTGTCGCTGAAGCTGCCCTCAAGTATAAGCTAGCCAATCTCATTCCTGCTGTCTCCTCTTTCCTTGCACAACAGAACTGCAGCTCGGTGCCGATGGCACCAGATAACATCAAGCTCCAAATTTGGCACAGTTTATGTGTACAGCAAATGTCTTATCACACCAGGGATTTGGAACCACCCCAGACACTTCACACAATTCCCTCATCAGCCACAAATCCCTATGGGGAATATGATTCAGTGATTGTTCATCAGCAAACCAACCTCCTCCTAGACATAGCTGGACAGTGTTGGCTGGCTCAATAGACTATACAGAAGTTTACAGTAACGTTCCCAATTGTCTGGATCTGGACAAAAGCCTATAGTCTGGTCCCATTCTTTTCTATGCTGGACTAGACTGGACATAGATTGCTATAATGGAAAGATGGCCCTAGTGTTACAACCAAGACAGAGCTGGGCAGTCTGTCATAGACTGGACTAGACTGGACTAAACTGGACATAGATTGTTATAATGGAAAGATGGCCTAGTGTCACAACCAAGACAGAGCTGGGCAGTCTGTCATAGACTAGACTATGGTATATGCAATGCTAAACAGATGGCCACCTAGGTCAATTAGACTTGATGTAACTTTCCAAATAGGGCTAAATTGATCACATCATAGGAAACAATGACATTCAACAGATTGTAACAGAAAACAAAATCATAGCATATCTCATTAGTCAAGGGTGACATCAAACCCACACCCGCCAACAACTGGTTCCCAACTCATGCCATTACTGAACATCATGTCAGAAAAATATAATACTAGTGAAATAGTCCTTGCCTTCCAAGTTGAGCCCATTGCTTGTGCAAGGTGCTTGTCTTGGCATGGTGAACAGCACTGGTATCACATTTGCTCATTAACCCAAGTATTTCTGTGTAGACTGGTGAATAAGTAGTGACCCTGAAGTTGACTTCACCCTGGCCTGAAGCAATCTCATCGAGTACAACTTTGAGCTGCAAGTTGATTAGTGTCAAGAAACAGATTACAACAAGAAACGAACAGCAGTGGCGGCAATAGCCACCATAACCCTTGGAACCTCCCCAGCAAATACCTCAGGGAACAACTTGCCAACTAAAGCAGGGCTGGTATAAAAGAAGTCAACAATAAGGCCCAAAAGGGCAGGATGTGCAAAATTATTGGTGTGTCCCTGAAAACAGCGTCAGTCAGCATGAACTGAAATGGAACATCATACCTTGGCATCAGATCCATCCTTCAAGAATAGGCCACTGTTGCCTAAAAGGCTTTTCACGATCTCAATATTTCGTTCACAGCGATTTTCAGGATTCCACTGGTATTGTTGGGTAATGAAGGTACGAGCCTTTTTCCTCAATGCAGAGCACCAATTACCAAGGTCCTCCCATAGCTAGCATAGGTGAATGGGAATGTCACAAGAGATAAAGGTGGAGGGTACATACAAGCCTAGCAATACTTGATGCATTGTGTGGCCACCAACCTGAATGTTCTGATCAAGTGGGGAGATTGTGATAAAAAATATAACGACTTACCATCGGAAATGATCAAGCCTTGAGCTCGATGCTCAGCGATGGCCTCATCGATATACTTGACAGCTTTAGTGTTAAATGCAACATGGATAGGGAACAGATTGATGGAAGCAGCATCACAATGGGAAAATTGTTTTGTGCGTTCAATCATGTCACGAGTCGGCAGGTCATAGTATTGAAGCTCCCAGGGTTCTGAGCATTCTGTTGCTGAGTTTACTGGAAGGTTGGTAGATGGATGGTCTCAGCTGTCGTCATTATTTGCAGCTTCCAAGTCACCTGTAGCGTTGTTAGCAGACCCAGCTTGCTGCAGCCTAGCTGCAAGCAACTGTGAATTGCTCGGCAAGTGTGGAGCACGATTCCATTGGCAGTGAATGGTCATGACATTCTCGGGTAGTTGCGCAGGCATGGATGGCAGGCTTGGGGCCGGGTTACCAGATGAATGAGGAACAGGTTGACTTGGTTGGCGTTGTGGGCCTGCGCCATCAATATTTGTCCTGTCAGTATTGTCTACAATCATAGTAGTAAGTCATCCAAGTCATCATCAAGTGTGATGAAACATACTGGGGGCGTGATCACACCCATCATGTGTAGCTGCAGTGTCACTACAGGGTTGCGAATGCATCTGACTTGGGGCTTGGTCATCACGTAGATACGCAGCAGGCTGGCTCTGTTGATGTTGTGCGGTTGCACCATTTGTCCCATCGTCGTTGTCTATGGTAATGACAGTTAGTATGGTTCGTATAATGCAACATAATGTACTGGGTGTGGGCAGTGTTCTTCGAAAGTACTCTGGAAGTGTGATCAGACGTGTCAGGTTTAAATGCCAGACATCCTACCTGGCAATGGTGATGATCTCAGGTCATTTTCGTTATCTGCAGGAAAAACAATTTCAGTGAAAGGAACTCAAGACACTTGGTGATGTACCTTCTCTTCAGTAAAGAGCTTCCTCTGCAATCCTATCATCCTCACTCGGGGAGGCCTCATCGATCTCAAGAGGTGGGAATAGGTTAGTAGAGTATGCTGGAATGTCATGTGGTGAAAGACTTACCTGCATATCTTCCTGATTGTGGAGGTCAGGGGAAGCAGAGAGGCTGTGACCAGTCCTATTCATGCTAAGCAGTCAGCCATAGAAAGAAGCAGTTCGCTGCAATTTCACAGGATTTGGCAAGGAGGTGGCATCTGGCTGAGGATGTTTGAACTGAGAGGATCGTGGAAGGTTGTCTGTGTCTGAGATATGAGATGTAGAAGGAGTCAGAGACCGTGCACGTTGAGAGGATGGATCGTGCTGTTTGGCCAGACCTCATTTGCCTGTGGAAGAACAAATAGATGGTGCACAGGATATTGCTGCAGTTGAGTTTGTTCCCAAAGACCCACCTGAAAATAATGAGGTACTCCGCAATGATGGTGGTCCAGAACCTCTCAATGATGGTTGGGAAGATACTCCACAGAACTGGGCACGAGGGGGAGCCCACGTATCACTCTCTGCCCGGGATGTAGCGTCAGGAACCCTGAATCCAAATTGCTGACCAGGTGTTGCTTGTAAGAATTGAGGTTGTAAAGACGACTGAGCGGGAGTCCGAGATATGGCTACCTTGTCAGAGCTATCTCGCTTTGTACGGCTGCGTTCACCAATGGCCTGGGAGGACAGTGCCATGGGGTTCACATTTTCACCTTGCATAGCAATATCGATTTTCAAAGGTTGTTTGGACCATTCCGTCTGGATTCACTCGATTTGCTTCATCTGGGACAATCAGCCCCCATGACCTCTCCCAGGGCGCTCGGAGCGTCGTGTTCCAGCTCCATCAGTGACAACTTCAGTCCCAACGTGACTTAGAACTGGCAACACAGGACGAGTATGTCGCACACGTACCTGGGGGCACCTTGTCTGGAGCCGTCTGAGGTTTCTTTGGCCTGTCTTCGACATCATCATCACTTTCGTAGATGATTCTGTGCTTGGCCATCGTGCAAAGGAGGAGAGGGCAAAGGACCACATGGTGAGTTTTCACCATTTTGTTCCATACAAAGTGACAGGCACATGCTTGTATACATCAAAGGAATTTCATTATGGGCCGAGTTCTGTACAAGTGCTGTCAGGGTATTTACTTTTGTTTATACCTAAACTGTACTATGTCAGCTAATTGTATACTATTTACTCTACATAGTACATAGTAGCTCATAGTAGTCCAATATACAACACTACACACAGATCATGATCATGAAGGCACACTAGTGGTATAGTTCTGGGTCTGGGAAGGTAAACTGGAAACATTGATTTTGGCCCAACTTGTACCAGGGCATGACACACTGGGGCTGTGCGAGTTCGATGCAGTGTCAACATGAGCATGTCATTTCAACAACTGAGAGCCCGACTTGTCCTCATTTTCAAGGCGGCATTTGGAACTACTTGTCGATGAAGCACCTGGCATCTGAATCATAGGTAGCCATGGCAGTGGAACTTCGGGCAAGACCATGGAGGGAGCAGTTGAGGGAGTGACTGGTATCGAGGAAGAACTCGACATGCTGCTACTTTGTTGTACAGTACCCTTCCTTGTATTTGGCATCTTCAGTACCCAGGAATTCACCAGGAGATTCGCAAGCACTGTGATGATGGCATCAATAAAGTCGTTGTGGGTGAAATCCCGATTGGCTTGAAGATTCCCAGCCTGCAATTTGATGGGTAAGACAAGCTGCTTCTGGATCTTCTCAAGAAGGGGAATGAGAGGTTGGAAATACGAAGAGATGTATGGGACCATAAGCATTGTCCAGCTGAAATTGGATTGAATGGTGATGACTTTGAGGGTGCTGGGCTGCGTTACGGTGAAGAAAGGGTCAAAGCACTTGAAAAGCACTTTTGCAGGTTTGGGTTTTCCAGGCTTGTTATACAGGAGACAGACAGCGAGCAAAATATAGAAAAATGATTCCAAGTCATGGTGAGCTTGATGCACCACCGCTGTGCCAGGTCCTACATGGCTGAGCTCTGCGGCCATCCACACCCATGTACCCTAGCATAAATATGTCAGAAAGACTGTATAGATGTACAACTGAAAATGTACAGTACACTGAAGCAGGCTTACATCGATTGATGAGCCGGTATCACTCAGGAGGGGCTCATCGGCCATGGGGATGACGATATTATGTGTATCTTTCAAGTTTGTCCAAGATAGCGGTTCCATTTCACCACTGATGCGAACTCCAGTAGCACTGGTAGCATCACCCTGAGTGAGGTTCTTGGAACAGGAATTGACTGTTGGAACAGCATAGCCCCAGTCACTGAGGAGACTGCAATGTGACAGCCTCTGGATTTTTGCCCGGACCGCAGCTCTTTTGGGCTCTTGGAGTGCTCGGTTGAGGAAATCTTTGCTAATGTTGCTATGTATTGCCACAATGAGCAACAGGTTGAATAAGCTGATATCACGGTGAAGTATGTTCGCCCACTTCAGAGTGTTGCAATGAGCTAACAGCCATAAGTTTTCGGGTCAAGTGATAGTAGCTCGGACGCACCACATAGACAATCAATGAGTCTGACAAGCAACTCGGAGAGCGAACTGAAGTCAAAAATGGGATAGCCTCTCAGTCTTGAAACCAAACATGACAGGACATGTAAGTAGTACAAGGGTTGAGAGGACAGACCAAGGAGCGTACGAAGGATGTGGGTTGAATGGTTGATGGACTCCCGCATGATGGGGTGTTGAGTCTGAACCTGTTGCTCATGTACCAAAATTGGCACACCCTTCACCCCAGCCATCTCCAACATCTTCAAGATTTGGCCTTCTGTATATTGTCGTAGCAGGTCTACCCACAAGTCCTTAACGACAACATCTTGCTCTTCTTTGTCAAAGGTGACCTTGCTGCTCCACATGGTTGTGCCCCGGCTATGTAGCGAACTGGAAAAGAACAGTAGCATATCAACGAGTATGTGGTATTCCTTGCCCTGCTTGACTATTCGGATTGTCTTCTGACTGTTCTGGGTGGGGGAAATGGTTGGATCGAAGCCGAGCATGGTCCCCTCTGCGAATGTGATACCAAGAAGGATGCGGAGAAATTGCTGGGGAAATAGGTGGATGTCAAGAGGATATGTAGAGATGGATCCCCCCTGGTCGAAGAGTGTAAGAATGATTGCCATGCCTAAGAGTTGAATACCAGGCACTGCACAATGCCCATCCTGAGCTTCAAGTAGGAATGCTGCTTTCCCAGCAAGTTCGACATAGAAATCCTTCTTGTACTCTTCGCTGTATTTCTTCTTCACCTCTCCTATGGAATAAACATTGGTTCACATGTCAAACTTCTCTTGTTGGGTGACCCGTTTCACGATTACTCCCTCTTCACAAAGCAGAAGGTCTGGCTTTCGAATAGTGCTGCTCAGACCATTCACAGGGTTGTTTGCTGCCTTCCCAGTCCATCGTCTAACATGACGTTAGCCATGAAACTGCAAACAGAGACTACTCTAGCTTACCTCGTCCATGTATAGTGCTTGAAAGTCTGGTCCTTAGGACCAGCAAAAGACCAGGACCTGACCGGACCGTGACCAATCAGGACTGCGACCAACAAAGACCAAACAGTCAGTCTTGGTCAGTCTTGGTCTTGGTCTTTGTTTTTTTGTCGAACAGTGAGACCGACCAAAGACTGGTCTGAACCGGTCTTTTTGACAGACTGTTCATATGTATGTAGGAACTATTTTACTACTATTTTACTACAGGGAATACTATACTACATGAATAAATGTTGTCATCGTCATGCCGCTGATGCAAGCGAGGACAGGGGAGGGGGATGCATTGTCATTGTTGTCCTGAGGGTGAGGACGAGGCCAAGGGCATGCGTCGTCATCATCTTCATGGCCGTCATCATTGATGGAGGTGAGGGCAAGGGCAAGGGCGTGCGTTGTTGTCATCTTCATGACCATCTATGAGCAGTTGCGCTCAAATTGACACAGTGGGGGTAGGAAACGAGTGATTGGGCTTGAGAGCGCATGGTGGAGGTGGGACATGAGCAGTTGCGCTCAAATTGACATGGTGGAAGTGGCAGATGAGCAGTCAGGTTTGAATTGACATGGTGGGGGTAGGAGATGAGCGATCGGGCTTGAGAGTGCATGGTGGAGGTGGGACAAGAGCGATCAGGCTTGAGAGTGCATGGTGGAGGTGGGACAAGAGCGGTTGCGCTCGAATTGACATGGTGGGAGTGGCAGACAAGTGTTCGGGCTCAAATTGACACAGTGGGGGTAGGAGACAAGTGATCGGGCTCGAGAGCGCATGGTGGAAGTGGGACAAGAGCGGTTGTGCTCAAATTGACGTGGTGGGAGTGGCAGACGAGCGTTTGGGCTTGAATTGACACGGTGGGGGTAGGAGACGAGCGATCGGGCTCGAGAGTGCATGGTGGAAGTGGGACAAGAGCGGTTGTGCTCGAATTGATGTGGGGGGAGTGGCAGATGAGCGGTCAGGCTCGAATTGACATGATGGGGGTAGGAAACAAGCGATCAGGCTCGAGAGCACATGGTGGAGGTGGGACAAGAGCGGTTGCACTCGAATTGACATGGTGGACGATCATCGCTGTTCACTAGCACACATGATGAACTGCACATAACAGGAGTGGCATATTATGCTTAAGTAATGGTTAGAAAATTTTGATATGAGCCATATCAGGTATATTTACCCATCGTATACTACTCATCTTGGTAGTGGGTTGAAGGAGAGGTATTGATGGTGGTGGTAGAAGTGAGGGTGTTGTCGAGTCATTCGAGTCGGGTAGACGGCTTATCAATCGATGGATTGCATTGAGGTTGATTACTATATAGTACATAGGGGTTCTACATGCTGCAAGTGAATTATGATGGACATAACGCATAGTAAAATTCCTTAGACCAGAACTTATTGAGCCAAAAATCAGTCGACAACTCGTAACTATTCTGCCCCGATAGATGAGAATGGGCCTCCTTACCAAAGCTTGGGATCAAGTGCACCACAGATTGAATGTGTGATACAGGAACGACACCCCCAATTCGTGTCCCATTTGATTTTGTCGCCCATCTAAGCAAATGCATCCCCATCCCTGGATGAACATTGCTCGGACTTCCTTGTTGAGACATGATGTTGAAGCATTGGATGTAAGCAACAATATAGTCCACGTTCATTGGGCGGAATATGAGTCTGAGCTGCACGACAACATGACCTACCTCCATGTCTTAGTAGTGCATTCCAAGATACAAGCTTGAAACCCGTACCTTCAATACCTTGGCATGGCCAGTCGCTATCAGAGCTGGGACTGGTGATGACAGCATTGTAAAGTCCATGAGGGCGATCAGGGGAGGCTGGGAATGCTCTTAGAGTTTGTGATACATCCACTCATTTGTCTTCATGATAGAAGTACTGTTGAATGCATAATTTGTACCATATCTGAATGTGATCAAATGGGAGTGGGCAACGAGGGTCCTGCGTCCTGACACCCAAGACATCATGAATGTCCATATGGTCCTGAATATGCTGTAAAAACTCCCAAATTGCAGGGCAGAGGTCTGGGATTCCAAAAATGGTAGCAGCTTCATCAATAGTCATTTGAAGGGAGGGTTTATTTGCGAGATGAAAGGCGGTGGTGGAGGTCATGAAGGTGCAATGTGGTTTCAGAGCACTGGGGATGCAACCACATGCAATGGCATCAGTGATGGTGAAGTAGTTGACAGATGAACGGGATATATTCATATGTTTGTGTAGGGAGGGAGTGTCTGAGTCGTCACGAACATCCTCTTGGTCAAAGTCAAGGTCTTCATCCTCGGATAGAAGAGACTCTTCATGCTGGGCTGCAAAATAAGTTGCGACATTGAAATGGAAACACTTGTCAGAATGATCAAGATAATGAGCAATCTGGTCATAGTAGTTTTGGTTGTTACTTGACCAAGTGGGAACCTTGATTTCTTGAATGTGAGCATGCTCAGTCGCATCGGCAGACCATTGCATGACAGGACTGGAGCGTTGAATGCTTGAAACCACACTTTGAAGTAACTCCAGTTTCAGTATCTCCCAAGAGTCTTTGCAACCACTGGCCTGTGTGACGGCATCTTTGTTGTCATGAAATAATTTAAGTGCATCCTTTAACTTGGTGAGTGATTGTTCAGAGAATATTGGTGCTTGCGCAAGGTAACAGAACTCGACCAGCGCGCAGATCACGATGAGAAATTGTCAGGGGACTGCGCCAGCAATAACGCCCACAATATAGCGCTGGATTGAACGGTGGTCACACCTGGTGACCTGCTTCAACTTGGAAATGCCATCCTCAAATCTGCGGTACCCAACTGTAGGTTGCAGAATGGAAAAGCGAAAATCAATCTCAGGAGTGGTGACGACTTCAATGCACCATTTGACGTCATGGTCCCAGGAAAACTGGTAGAAGTGATGAAGGGCCTCTGGATGAAGGAAATGGGATGGACAAGACAATGGCCAGTCCATCCAAAACGGTTCAATAATGCTGTTCAAGCAGAGGATCTTGACGACCTTCAAAAACGCTTTATAGTCAAGGGGAGAACACTTTTCGTACACTTTGCAAATGGTGTTAAGAGTATAGGATCTGGTGCATGGAGGATGTAGAATGGGGTTGCTGAAATGCTTCGAAGTGGCTGTCATGAATGGGGATGCTTTAGGGTTTGTACACGCCACAAGGGACTGTTCCAGGGTGTCTGCAATATAGGCAGCAAGTGGGGTATAACAGTACCACAAATTGCCAGCGGGATCATTCATCATAATCCCAACGTGTGCAGCTATCTTCAGCAGTTCCAGGACCTCATGTAATGCTTGGTGGATTAGCCTGTCATGCAGAAGGCCCCAGGTATGCATATCTTTGTGAGTGAACTTGGGAATAGGGAGGAGAGCGAGGAGGAGGTACGTATGCAGGGAGATCTTGGAACAAATGGCCGGATCTATATTAGCGAGGCTAATAAGAAGGGGATACGCCATGTGGTTTCCACTCATCATGGAGATGTTCGTCTTATCTGAGGAAAGAACAACACCCAACACTGTCGCACCTTCAGGAAGTGCTTCCTAGTATTGATGCCCAATGAATGCAATAGTAATTACAACTCAGAAAGTGGAACATACCTGGATTTCCCATGCATGTTCGCTGCTCAACCAGTCCTCATACACACGACAAACATGAGCAGCCGATGTCCAAACTTTGCGGGGGACGAAGGCTATGTGGGGAAAAAGCAGTGGATGGCTCAATAGAGACTGTATGCAATCAAGCGCCGGGCGATAGAATAGCCAGACCAGTTGCTTGGTGGGAGCCTCGCTTTGCAATTGTTGGCATAACCATGTCGGTCCCGACGGAAGACTCTCTATACGCCCCCAAAGTTCTTTCGCAGTTCGAAACGAGAGTGAGAGGTGCTTGATCTGAGTCAATCAATCACAGCTCAGGGCAGAAGTGTTGATTACTTATGATCATTAGCGATAACAGGGAGTCACATCAGGGAAATGGTGAAAATTTGACCAAAGTTTACCTACAATTATCTTACTCATCATCTACCTTCTAATGTATCATTCTGATGGTCCAGTTGATCAGGTCAGATATGGCTGGACTTATCAGACAGCAATGATCAGAACTAGGGATTATCACGGGTAGGGGTAACCCGCCCGGGTCCAGGTCCGGGTACCGCTCGGGTCCGGGTGGGGGTATGGTTAGCAACACCTGTGCCGTACCCGTACCCGTTGTGCGGGTTGTGCGGGTTGTTCGGCAACGTCAGCGCACATCCGTATTAGGTTAAATAAGTGTCTAGGCAGTGCCCGCGCAACGCCACCCTCACGTCCTCGCCCTTCAAACCCTTGCCATCGCCCTCACCCTCGTCCTTGGGCATCCAACAACACGACAACAACAACAACAACAACGTTGTTGCCCCCATGCAACAATGTTGTTGTCGTCCTCGCCATCACCCTCGTCCTCGGGCGTCCAACAACGCGACGACGACGGCAACGTTGTTGCCCCCGTGCGACAATGTCGACGTCGTCCTCGCTGTCACCCTCGTCCTCACACACCCTTGCTATCGCTGTCACCCTCGCCGTCACCCTTCAAACCCTCGTCCTTGTGCACCCTCACCATCATCCTCACCCTCGTCCTCAGGTGTCCAACAACTAGGGAAAGACATGGGTAACCCATGGGTATCAAATTCTCAACCCGTACCCATACCCACATCTAACCCATACCCATGACCCGTGGGTACCTGTTTTCGTGGGTTGACCCATGGGTTCCAGGTCATATGTACAGTAGCAATGTAAATTATATATATGTACTACTTGACAATGACATCCCATCCATCAGGGAACACTACATCTAATGAACACCGGTGCTCGCGTTTGCACCTAAATTGAGATGGTTGAGGGGAGGACGAGCGGTCGGGCTCGAATTGATGCAGTGGAGGTGGGACACGGGCGATCGGGATTGAAAGGACATGGTGGGAGTGGGACATGAGTGGTCGGGCTCGAAAAGATGTGGTGGAGGTAGGAGATGAGCGATCAGGCTCGAACTGATGCGATGGGAGTGGGACACAAGCAGTCGGGCTCGAATTGACACGGTGGTGGTGGGACACGAGCAGTTGCGCTCGAATTGACGTGGTGGGGGTGGGAGACGAGCAGTCGGGCTCGAAACGACATGGTGGAGACAGGAGACGAGCAGTTGCGCTCGAATTGACACGGTGGGAGTGGGACACAAGCGGTCGGGCTCGAATTGACACGGTGGGGGTGGGAGACGAGCGGTTGGGCTCGAAACGACGTGGTGGAGGCAGGAGACGAGCGATTGCGCTCAAATCGACACAGTTGGGTGGGAGGCAAAACGGCCGGGGTCGAAAGGGCCTGGTGGATGCGGGTGACGAGCGGTTACACTCGAATGGATGCAGTTGGGTCGGAGATGGACGATCGGGCCCGAAAAGGCCTGGTAGAGGGTAGGACATGAGCGGTTGCGCTCGGATTGACACGGTTGGGTGGGAGGCAAGCGGCTGCACTCGAAAGGGCCTGGTGGATGCGGGAGACGAGCAGTTGTGCTTGAATGGACACGGTTGGGTCGGAGAAGAGCGATCGGGCTCGGGAGGACGCGGTGGTGGTGGGACACAAGCAGTCGCGCTCGAATTGACATGGTTGAGTGGGAGGCAAGCGGCCAGGCTCGAAGGGGTCTGGTGGAAGCGGGAGATGAGCAGTTGTGCTCGAATGGACACAGTTGGGTCGGAGACGAGCAACATTGTCTTTGTCATTGTTGTCAAGAGGGAGAGGGTGAGGATGATGGCATAGACACGTTGTCATCGTCGTCAAGAGGATGAGGGCAAGGGTTGCATTGCCGTCAGGGAGAGGGCAGGGGCGAGGGTGATGGCGAGAGCACGTCATCGTCGTCGTCGAGGGTGAAGGTGAGGGTGAGGGCGAGATTGATGGCGAGGGGCCGAGGGCACGTCGTCGTCGTCGTCAAGAGGGTGAGGGTGAGCGCACATTATTGGAGAGAGGGTGCCGTGACTTACCATAAATGGACAGAAGGCTACAATTGAAAAAGTCCCACGGGTTGACCATGGGTTATGGGTATGGGTTCATGGGTTCATGGGTTGGCTGGTACCAACCCATACCCATACCCATGGATACC
>JBBPMO010000833.1:0-15939 GCA_038090315.1 Xanthoconium stramineum | reverse complement strand
AAGTCAAGCAGGCAGGGCCGTGCAAGCCCACCTTTGATTGCCTCATTGTGCCGGAATCGCCAATCGATCAAGCTCAGACTCTTCCGGTGGCAGAGTTTTTGTTTAAATACCTGCCCTGCGTGACGATGTTGGACGCGAGGTTTCTGAGGCCGCCGGGGACGAACGTCGCGCAGATCGAAGCTTACGAGGATGCATGGCAGCAAGTCGAGGGGCACTTGAAGGAGTTCCGACGCACTTTATCACCCTTGGGCGCTGTAGGTTTAGGGGGTACTGTTTAGCGCATGGGCCAGAGCCGAGCCCCAACATCAATATCGCGAAGCATGCACATAACATGTGATCACAGCTGGAGAAGATACGTACAATGTATCGTCTACTCGCCTGGGATAAGTGCTGTAATATATACCCCGGAGGCGCGCACGAACAGTTTTCCACAAGAAGTCACGAGTCTTAGTTCTCTTTCTCCACCAGCGCACAACGGGTGGAATGAAGCAGGCACTTTGGTGACAGATGGAAAGTGTCAAGCGAGGATGTCTACTACCGGACCCGCCTTGCTGATCGGGGATTTGGGGAAGTGAATATTCGTAAGGGTGGTGTCGATGGGGACAACCCTTGTGTCCCCAGGTAGAAAAAGCTGACGGAATTCCGGACAGCATTGAAGGAACGACATCAGTCCTTTGAAAGTGATATGCTCGATGTTGTCGATAGAAAACCAGCAGTCAAAATCGATGATCAGTTCAGAGGTTGCACCATCAAAATAGCGACTTTGACATGTACATGTGCTATTATATGACTTTCGTAGCTTTTAACAACTGTATTAGTGAGCATGCGTTCGTCGGTTATGCTTTCCTATCAGTAATTGCGAGACACTGAACTTGAGCGCCAAGGGAATGATCCAGCTACAACGGAATGCGCAATGTTTCCGTTGCTCCACATATCAGATATCTTCGTACGAATGATTTAGGGGGATGCTATCGCGATCGGAGAAATGCAATTCCAGGAGGTACGTGTTCACTGCATTCCACAACTCGTTGTACAGCTCTACCTCCTCAGTGCCCTCCTCCATGTCGAAGGAATACCATACTTCCACAACGGAAGGGAAGTGTCGCACGAGGAAGTCTTGCACTGCACGTCTATCGCCGATTGGGGACTCAGGAAGGTGGAGGTATCTAAGCGCTGGATTGCAAACGATGTCCCCCGTGTTCGTTGGAACCT
Source organism: Xanthoconium stramineum (assembly GCA_038090315.1). Classification (NCBI taxonomy): domain Eukaryota; kingdom Fungi; phylum Basidiomycota; class Agaricomycetes; order Boletales; family Boletaceae; genus Xanthoconium; species Xanthoconium stramineum. The sequence continues at coordinate 14,727 of JBBPMO010000833.1, read as the reverse complement.
CCCTTGCATCCACAGGCAGACTTAGATCATCGAGGCACGGGCAACATTTGAGGAGGGATAGCAGCCCTTTGAAGGTGACATACTTTGCTCGGTGCCACGGATGTTCGTGTGCGCGTCGCCTGCAGCGTAGATTGAGGACTCGGAGCAGGGGCCAGTTGCGCGCCAAGGATGTCAATTCATCGTCGTCGATAGAAAACCAGAGTCCGAGATCGATGATCAGTGTATGAAGATGGGATAGAGAGGCGAGTGGACAAAATGTTTGATACGAGGGGTGGTGCGACAGCTGCTCGTCCAGTTCCACGTGCTCAAAATGTTGTTCTTCCACGTCAGATAGATCTGGCGTAAGACGAACTATTTCGAGGGAACGGGTCCGATGACACGGTGATGCCAATGCAGTCAACAAGGAAAGCACAGCTTCGGGAGTGGGTGTGAAGTGGAGGGAGAGGGAAAAGAGACGGAACATCTGGCCCTGTGTGCGTAGGATGGCTATGACAAAGTCGAAATTCCATATCTCCAAGAGCAGATCCTTGACGCTGCGAAACGGGATGACGTCTGACGGAATGCGAACTTCAGGTAAATTTGATTTGCGAGGATGGAGCACGAGTGAGACTTTCTTGAGTTTCGGGGACATGGCGAAGTGCGTTAGAGCAGCAGCATCAATGGGAGTGAACAGGTGAAGGGACTCGAGATGCGCGTGACGAGTGACGGCCTGAGAGAGAGCTCGGATGATCGCGCGAGACGTCTTTCCGGCACTAGTGTTGATGGAAATGGATTCCAAATTTGGGCAAAGGAAAGGGTAGTTGGCAAGAAACGATTGAAGGGTCCCGTCCTCCGGATCGTTCAGGGTGACGCTTAGGGAAACCAGTGATGGGCTTAGCAACCGTTGGACGAATATGATAGAAAGAGTCGTTGATTCATCGCCAGGAAAGAAGCATGGACGCCACCTAAGCACCCTCAGGTTTGGCACGAGCAGAGAAGGGTGCAAGCTCGTAGCTCTCAAGAAAAATATAGAAAAGCGGCTGAGTACATTGATGTGGAGCTTCTTGACTCGGTATGAGTACCGATGAATGATATCCCATTCAGTCGGGGATGGGGGCGTCTGTCAACGTAGTAAACGAGGATATCAAACGAAGGGGTGGAATGAAGGTACCTTTGCCGTTTCTTCATTCAGCACTGTCGCATAGCATCGAATCAGAGGTTCGAGCGAGTAAAGATTGCCCCAAAGACGGTCGAGAGAGGGTTCAGAGAATGCGCGACATGTTCGAGCCAGAGAGACAAGCACCGAACGTGACTCCGTGAATTCATCTAATATGCACTGAAATAAATCTGGCTGAAACAAGGGATTTCGCGTTTTAAAGGGCTGTAGGTTGGTGGTTGGGGTGGAGAAAGTCATGCTGGACTCGAAAGTTACATAAAACTTTGTTTACGCACCCTTCTGTCAACGACCCCCACTTGACTTCATGGCGTGTCGCGCAAACCGTCAGCAAGTGACTGCGACTCTACACATTCGACATCCACCAATGGAATCGCCTACGAAAAAGTAACGCGTTAATTTTCGCGGTGCGTCCTCAATCTATCTGTGCGCTCATATTCCTTCCCTCGACGGCCTGATTCCAACGTTGACAGTGATTCAAGTGACAAGTCCCAAAAATGCCGATTTACAGAGACAATCGACATCTAGCGCGCGGTTCGTGCGGTAATGGTGCATGTCAAGTCAAGCTCAGCGACGTCCTCGCCAACTACGGGCATCACCGCACCTCCTTCTATCTGTGTACAAAGGTCTCCATTGACATGCTTCGCGAAGAAGGGGTTTACAAGGGTAAAGGTTGTCGAGGTCGTCGAAGGGGTATTTTTCGAGGTATTCATCATTTGTGCCCCTATCTCACCCTTGTAAAGCAGTTGGTCAGTCGGTACATTATCAAGACGCACTAGAATTCTGCCCTTAAACTGACCAGAAGCACGTCCGCATAGGAAAGAGTAAATGTGGCGCACGGACACAATATCTCAGCAGTTCCTCATAGATGGACATATGTCTCATCCGCTGTCCTGTTGGTTTTGCGCACTTCCGAAAGATCGACCACGAACACATCTTTCCAATGGATTATATGGCAAGGGAAGCTTCACGTTACCATCTCTTATATGAGATACTCCAACCTCTCATGGTCTTCCACTCGCTTCGTTACCTTGCGATTAAGTGGAGTGACCAGATCTCCTTAGATGCCGACGAGTTTGCGAACATAGCTCGCAGCTGGCCGTGCCTTTGTAGCTTCGATCCCCGTTGCTGCCGCAGGGCCTTCCATCTTGATTTTTGGGACTTAGGTAGCATCGAGAGGTAAACTGACTATGCACAGCCTGGGGCAAGATGTGACGAACGGTAGCAAGCTACGGAGGGTTGGGTGTTCGGTCGAGTGCGGAGGATATCCCTTTGGCGATCGATGGAGCTATTCTGGTGGCAGCTTTTCTCTTCAAATCCTTTCGCTATCTGGGGCAAATGGAAGGGTCGTTTTGGTGTCCACCAGTAACGGGCGCCGCGCAGATTAAGACGTATGGACAGATGGAAGCGAGTCAAGAGACACTCCAGGGAGTTGCAGGATTAGGGACCATGGACCGTGATTGAGACGTCGCGTATCTTCTTGATGGTATCGGACATTCGCGTTCTGAATGTAATCTTGATTTCGCTTCTGCGTACTTTTGTTTGCAGACGTCCACCCTTGGTAGGATCCATATATCCATAGTTAATTTCGTGATCTGCAGTGGTGTTGTGGTGCCGGTCAACTCAGTTGATTCGATGAATCGTTGGTTCAACTGTGATTGCAGAACATGACAGGGCAGCATCTTCCGAATATCATTCTCAGATGTTCCAAGTTCGCTGTTTCTCGTACAATTGGAGGATTCACTAGCTCCTTTCATGAAAGCGAACGTGTGCAAATTTTTTGCGTCCTTGCTCGTCTTTTGCGTCCTCTCTTCCTTTCGATAGATGGTTTCCGCTGACGGGTCCGCTCAGACTGACCATAGATTTATCCCGTGTGACAACCAGCAACCTGCCCAATATATGATACACGAGGGTGCGTAAAAACCACCTTTAATTTCACCGCACTCAGTCACTGGTTGTTCAACACCGTAGTCATCTTTCCTCACCGTCAAGTTTCAATGTAGATCCACCCTGAGGTGAAAGCGTATTACCATGTCATGTCGACGGTTGATCCATGCGTTGAAAAGTGCAGCCCTTTGATAGTACCAGACTTATTTTATGGGATTTCGGACTGATTTCACTCCGCATATGACCCTACGACAAGGCAAACACTGGCTTCCCTGGCTCAGACATGTTGCGCCTTTTCAGAACGCGCGTTTGATTGTCTATGGAAGGAGCTGCATTCGCTCCAACTGCTGATTCGGTGTTACGCAAGCCTGGACGCCATTGATAACGAGGTAAATTCACCTGTATAATACGGAAGGCCAACATCAGAGGCCCTTGAACGTGCTTGCATCCCGATCTCGCACCGAACCCCTCCGAGACCTCTCTGTGTGTGTTGGCGATTTCTTTCATCTCGTGCCAGTGGGATAGCAAGTAAAGCTCCGCATTACTGTCTCGTACGAGACATTCCAGCTCCTTGTGGTCTTTGAATCGCTTCGTTCCCTCACGACCGTATGGAGCGAAAAACTCTTTTTTGATGTCGACGTGTTGGCAACTTGGCTCGCAGCTGGCCATTATTCCAGGTCTTCGACTTCTACTGGAACCATGGGGGCTACCTTCCGCTCCTAACCAAATATCCGACCCTTCGAGGCATGATATCGCTCATCACTTCTTGCCCTAAATCACGCATGGTCAGTCTGCCTCCCGATGCCACGCACGTCCTACAAGTCAATGATACAGAGTTATGCAACTTGAAGACCAACTTTGAACGACTCACTTTGCCAGAATCACCAATTGATCAACCTCTTCCGGTGGCAGAGTTTTTGTGCACATACCTTCCCTGCGTAATAAGAGTGGACGCGAAGCTCAATCTGAGGCTGCCGGAGACGAACGTCGCGCAGATCAAACCTACGAAAAGGCGTGGCAGCAAGTTGGAAGTAGAAGACACTCGTGGGAATTCTGACGCTCGTTAGTAGTCACCTGGTTCAAGTTCAACGGGAGTACTTAGATGCTTATAGATGATGCATGAGGCGCAATTAATGTACGTTCTTCTTCCACTACTTATGGGGCATATCCGGCAGATGCGGCCGAATGGATCTGTGTGGTGCACCACATCCCCTGGCATGTGACTACTCGGAGTCAAACGGAAGCCTGCAGACTGGTTCTCATTCCGCACCTCGTGACACTGGTTGACGTCCATAAATACTTCAGGGGAGCATAAGGCAGCACACAATAGTCGATGCTCAGCGCGGCTGGCTCAGAGGTTTGTGCTCATAAGTCGAGTTTTTCTCATATTCATATAGTACGTAGCCACAACATGTAGCGTAATGTGCTGATGCGAAGTCACGTTGTGGTGGGTTTGACAGCGCTCTCCCACCAGCGGCAACCAAATTTCGAAGTTGGCCCCGCAAACGAAAGTAATGTGCGGCATTAATAGTTTCGCTCGCTCGCTCCACCTCGAGTCAACTTCCCGTGGACAAGTTTGGGCGCTGAAGTCCGCACTCAACCCGAACCCTTGACTGTTTACGTTCATCGTTGCAACGTTGAATTCCCACTGTGACTTGAAGACTTCGGTGCTTCCCAAGTAACATGGATGAAGAAAAACAGTCCGTTGAAAAACGCTCTGGCTCAGCCTCTGAGTCCCTTGTCCCACCTCTAGCTACACCCGAGGAGGAGAGACGCCTTGTCAAGAGGATCGACCTACGCATCTTGCCCATCACATGTCTTCTCTACCTCTGTGCTTGTGAGTTTAGTTTTCAGGGACAGGATTATCCTTGGCTGTCTCTGCCTCTCTTGCTGACCACTGATCTCGACCTAGACCTGGATAGAACCAATTTGGGGAATGCCCGTCTGCAAGGACTTCCTCAAGAGACCCTTCATGGGGATCCTACGGGTATTCTCTTCAACTGGGTAAACTCAGCATTTTACTTCTCATATGTGAGTAAAATTATGCAGCCTTTCTTTTTCTTGCGAGTCATCACCCGAATCGATATGAGTGCCGATTTCTGACGTTATTCCATTTTTGCGAACATGTAACAGATCCTTTGCCAAACCCCTGCAACGGTCTTTTCTAAACTCTTCCCGCCATCGTATTGGATGGCAGCCACCGCTATCGGATGGGGAATTTGTTCCACTTTGGCGGTGTGTATGTTTCCACCCCTGTGCGTTATCTGACTCAAAATCGCACCAATAACAGGCGTCTGCGTTCAACTTCGGGGGATTGATGTGTAGCCGGATCGGGCTTGGCGTCTTTGAAGCGGGATTCGGTCCCGCCATCCCTCTCTATTTTTGTATGTGTCAAGTTCTTGTACGAGAATCTTCTACCCCGTTTCCTGGTCTTCTTCTCCTTTTCTGAGCCCTTCATGAACGTCACTCACCACGTGCTAACCGAAATCAGCGTTCTTCTACACGAAGAGGGAGCTCGGGCTTCGTATAGGATACTGGTTCGGGTTTGCGGCCATAGCAGGTGCTTTTGGAGGGGTGATTGCGTTTGGCGTTCAACAAATCAACTATGGTCCCCCTTTAAAGACCCATGGTGGGAGTGGTGGCGAGTCAGATTGGAGAATTCTGTTTTTGATCGAGGTATTACACCTTGTCGACAAGATGAACGCGGGCTGATTTATTTTTTGCTCGATCCTATAGGGTATCCCTGCAATTTTACTGGGTGTCGTCACCATTTTCCTTCTTCCAAACCGACCGGAGTCGACGAGATTTTTCACCCAGAGGGAGCGGGAGATTGCGTTGGAACGCGGTTCACGGGGAACCAAGGCCGACACGGGAGCAGTCGTGAGCAAAAGTAAGCATTTCTCTTTTAGTCATCCTCAACAACGCTTTTGTGCTTATATCTGATCCTGGGTTATAGCGCACGTGTTCGCAGCATTAACTGACTGGCGTGTCTATGCTGGAGGAGTGATCTACTTTGGTCTCAACTGCGCCTTGGCGAGTATCTCCGCATTCCTTCCCACGATCATCACAACCTTCGGATACAGTGCGCCTTTTCTCTCCATCGTACCAGAGAATTGGCATTAATTGATCCGTTTAGCCAATGCTCTCGCTCAAATCCTCACCGTCCCACCATACGTAGTCGCCGCTGTCGTACTCTGTAGCGCGGCTTATTTCACCGACCGTGTCCAAACCCGCGGTCTCGTTATCGCCGGCGCGTGTTTCCTCGGTGCGATCGGCTATCTGATCGTGTTGGTTGTGCAGACGAACCCGCACGCACGGTACTTCGCCGTGTTCTGCATCACCAGCGGGACGTACACCTCCATCGGTCTTGTCATCGCGTGGTTCGCGCACAACCTGGGGTCAGAGTCGAAGAAAGCGGCAGGGATACCTACGTTTATGGCAATTGGACAGTGTGGATCGGTCTTGGGTACTCATCTTTACCCGACTACCCAGGGACCTCGGTACATGTACGCCATTTCCTCCGATCTGGTTTTCTTTGTGTTCGAATCGTTGACTTTCTGGACCGGGTTCGCAGCCCCGGGTTTGCGACGACGTGCGCTCTCAATGCGCTCGGTGGCATCATTGCCATCGTCCTCTACGCATCGTATAAGCAGGAAAATGAGAAACGTAACGCGCTACATGGCCATCCCGATCCGGACGCCTCTGTTGACATGAACGAGTTGGCCGACAAGGTGAGCGCCGTCAATATATTTGGAATGCAGTATGGGTGCTGAGCCGATCCTGGGATTCCTAGTCGCCTGGATTTAGGTACATCCCTTAATGTCGACGGGGATAATTGTTCGTATTTAACTATGGGATATCCGATTCTTTACAACGGAAGCACTGGCAGGGTCTCCTTGATGTATCATACAAGTTGAAAATCTTACCAATACCTGATTGAAAATGATTGACTTTAACCTGGCTCTCCATGAGATGTCGGATGGCACGATGGGGTCTTGGTCGTGTCCTGGCCGGTGTAGTATTTGTTCACACGTATCATTATGGAAAACACCCGACGATGGATGCTTCTCCACTGGAAAATGGTCCTTGGCTGATTTGTATGTCCAATGTCTTTCCCCGGTTTCGCCTCGTCTGCATCACGCATCAGGTGTAAGACGTACCCGTATCGTCATTGCGTGGCCCACGCACCATTGATGGTCTTTTGTACGAGTATGTTGTCTCCCGACTCTCGTGCTCGAATTACTCACCAGTTGGTATTAGAATAAGGGATAGTTCCAGTTTTCCCATGTTGGACTTACCGACTAGTGAAGCTTTTAGAAAATCCAATGATAAACCAAGCCACCAGCAAGAAACGGGAAAAAAAGAACGCTCCAATGGTGGCGCAAACGGTGATGGGAGAATTCGTTCTAAGCGCTACCGGTGGCTCCGGGTCCTCCCCGCGTCACCCTTGTCTTTTGGAGTTCGCACGACGTGTCGTGCTGTGGAGCCTCGCCATTAGCTAGGTTGAGTTGCCCTGTAAACCATCACGGTCGCGCGAGTGTTCGGACCTTGCCCTACAAATTCCCACGCAGTTGCATCAATCCCATCAACGACGATGCAACGACGTGCACCGATTTGGGACCCTCGCTGACACGCATGAGTGGTTTTGCCTCGGCCCCCCAACTGGAAATCACAAGTTCTTCGTTCTCCTGGCTGAGGTAACGGTTCTTCACAATCTGATTGGCTAGATCCACTTCGAGTTCCGACAGGATACGATTTTGGGATTTTCTATTGTCCCACTTTTGACAGACCCTCGAACGTTCGTTCCGATTGCAGTATGCAGTGCTTGCCACCTGCCTTTAGGTGTCACAAAGCCATCGACGTTTTGGGTTAGTCAGGGCGCAATTTGCTCTCCGTCGGAACAGGGGAGTGTCACGACTATCTATGAGCGTTCGTACGCTATCGTCGAAATCCACCGGACGAGACCTGTTTGCGCACGGTGGAGCGATGCCAGGTGGTGCTGTTACCAGGTCAACCTTCAGGCATGGCAAAAAAAAAATCACAATCAAGGATGAAATGGAGCAACGCCTTCCTCTTGTCCGAATTTGAGCATGGCACCTATCAACGTCCTTATCGATCACGCGGGTTGCCCATCTCGAAACGTGGTCAGACAAGAATAATCAAATGACTGCTGCGGAGTTGGGTGGGGGTCGCCTGCTGTTTTGGGCCCAGGTAGGGTATATATAACGTGGTCCTGTCGACCCCATCTCGCATTCACATCTCTCTTCAAATCCTTATCATCCGATCGATCACATCACAATGGGTTGGTTCAGCGACGACAGTGATCAAGCTAACTACTACAACCAATATGTGCATCTTCTCTCGTTACCTTTACCCTGATCGAAGCGCTGATGGAGCTTACTTGCTATTGTAATATAGCAAGACACTCCTCCGCACCAGGCACATCTCAGCCATGAGTTGATCGGTGGTGCTGCTGCCTACGAGGTTCGTGCTTATTGTCTGTGTGACTTGTGTTTCGTGAGGTTAACGGTCGTTTGCATATCGTTGCGTCTTATTCAGGCTGCCAAAGCCTATGAGGATCACGTCGCTGCAAACGGTCACCCTGACAGCCATGCCAAGGCCAAGGAAATCTTGTAAGCCCACATTATTCTGATTTTTGTATCGATCTGAGATTGACGACTCCAGTGCTGGTTTCGCTGGTGCCTTCATCGATCGTGAGGTCGAGACAAAGGGTGTAAGTATTTATTTGTGACATTCTTCATGTTATTTGAAGGCTCATCAACTCTCGAAGCTCGATTTCATCGACAGGCAGAGGGCCAACAGCTACGGTGAGCTTTACGACTTTATGTCACTTTTGTTCTTTGTCGACGTGCTGATGTATGATCATGTCGAAACCAGCTCAGCAGCATTTCGACGAAAATGTCACGGTGGATACTTACAATACTTACAATAACTATTAGGATGGATCACAAGCAAATTGTCGTGTATAATAAGTAACGGTTTGTGCATATGACGAGCCAATGGATCGGGTGATTGTGAACTGTGACTGGAGGATGAATGATGCCTGATCACACAGCTAGAAGAGACTTGGATGAACTTCGGTTGAGCCATCAGCGCTCGGGATCCTGATTGGGTTGGTTCCCCACGTTTATTTACACCAGTATGTTCTTGCGGCCGGAACTAGCGACCACTTGAAGTTGCATCACATTTAGTACACAGCTTGTTGGCCCCAAACGAGGGCGCATCATGATAGAACGCCATGACTATTCTTGCGTCTGATGCCATCTTAATTCTTGATTAGGAAGGCCGTTTGGTGTGGGTAGACCAATATTGTATGCTCGATAACCTACTTATGGAAGAAAGATATGTTACATAAATAAACTGTACGTAAGGTTAGGATGTTTTTGCTGCCAGCGGTGAGATAACTCATACTTTCAACATCGGTGTAACATATAGGGTCGAGCTAAATGTCTGGCTTTCCTCCATATCTTTCCTATTGCTATATACGTCGTGTATCTCAATGCAAACTACAGTGGATCGGTCACTGATTGTGGTCACAGGAGGAACGACTTTTGCATACATATTCCCCACGTGCTAGATATCCATTCGCGTTGGTCATACCATGCCGTGGATGTATCTGACAATGGCAACGACGCACCCGCCCACGTAACTTGGTGTTTCTCAAACAGCGGGGAGGCCATCACAAATCGATCAAACATTGGTTCAGCGTTTCTGTCAGCTCTGAGAGAGACTTTGCAATGCCACAATTGGCCGATATACAAGCAGAATTTGGTACACACATACCCCTCCACATAATCATGGAAGATTGGCCTTATTTCGTCCATCCACTGGTGCCGCTACACGTGCTCTTTTCAACGCGTCAAGTGAGATCCTTCTGTAGCAATCTGACAAGTGGGCAGAAGCGCGACCGGACTTGTGCTGCATGGACCCCTTGATGTAGATTCCGTGCGTCCAACTCGACTTGGCTGATGCGAGGCGCATACGGACTGTGACCGTGCTGCCGCGGGATTGCATCAGTTAGCTTTACCTATGTCGACAAGATGCGCGGAATGAATGGCACTGGCAGATGGGTCAACCAGGTAAAGGTACGACAATGACAGTCATCTAAACATTCAATGGTATGAGTTAAATGAGTAATTCGATGCGAATCGTCCGGCGTCCCTTCAAATGTTGCACTCGATTATACATCTGGTATGAGGAGACCTGGAGGTGGACGTCAAGGCTGTGAGGGATCGAACAGATAAGAAACCAACCGACATAAGGGGCCTCTCTTCATCCGAACATGATGGCTCAGATTCATTTGCTCGTCAGCAACCTCGAGGTTCCCTCAAAACCCATGTCCTAGACATAACATCAAGTGTCATGCCAGAAGGATCAGCGAAAGACGTTAGGGGAGGGTTCAGCCAACCTTGAGGCGAGCAGGAAACTCTTCCAAGTCTGCTCAATCGGTCAGGCTTGGACACGGCTGGTGACCGGCACTCCTAAAGTAAGGCGACACTGGGAAAGTCAATTGTACATGCATCCCGGATGTAGGTTCTGTAATTCTGCTGGTTTGCGTGGCTTGTATGGCAAAAATTTAAGAGCCTGTCGGTACTCCCAAAGTGGTAGATCGAACAACACAAGGAAAGAAAGTCAAGGAAAGGATACGGATGAGGTAGGGAAATGGGATACAGCAGTGCAGGCTGACTGTGGTGGCAGTGTAGCCATGTCGAAGAATGCCCTACAAGTTTGAGTTTCAAGTTGGTGCGGCTTGTCACAAGTCTACTGCCACTGCCAATGAGCTCAATCTTCAAACGACCAGTTCGCCGCCACCATTAACTATATCATTACCCATGTGTTTCTTCCTGTCGAACTCCCCGACAAAAACTACAGAATTCCCATTCACTTGCTCGTGCGGTCCGCGTTGTTGCTCATGCTCATGACACTCACGTCTGCGAGACCCCTGAGCAGATCCAGTGGCATCGTGTCGCGGGAATGTTGAAGAATCTGAGTCTGTCTAGTCGAAGTACATCTACCATGACCACATCATCTCCCAGCTGCACGGAATGCAAATCGGAGGTACATATGTGTACAGATTCCCTACAAACGTGTTCTTACAGTTTAGATAGCCTTGCATTTTTTATTCGACCTCAAAATGCCGCAATCACCCTCACGAAGCGAGAGGACTGTACGCGATGTGAAGCATTCGAAGTGTCCTCAAATGAAGATCTTGTAGGGAAACGCCAAATCCTCTCATGTGCTCATATCCTGGATCAGCTGTCGAGACGCCAAATGGTGTGTTTGACAACGAGGACTTCCGTTTTGAACTTGCTAGATTCCTTTCTGTCAACTCCAATCTCCCTCTTCTTCCTCCAGCTCATCCACAATACCAGTTTGAATCTGCTGCTTGATGGCATCTTACAAAGTATTGGTTGCGAGCCTCTCTGGCTTCTCAACAGGGTCACAATTCAGATGTTGGTCAATGGTTTCGTCGGATGTGTTTCTTACAAACAGTCATTCTTTTCTACGATGTCGAGCGATTGGTTCAGCAGGGCATCGACGGTCGGATAGTAGCATCAGGGACTGATTGATGATGCTCCCTACTCAGATCAGATGCACTAGGATCCTGCTTAAGTTATGTAGTGCGCGTTGTTGGACGAGATGGATTTATGTTTGACCCAGCTGTTTTCTGCACACTGAAAACGACTGGTCGAGTTGGGTTGTTCGTGAAGGTGGGTTGCTTCGCAATTTGTCTCTGGTGGAACAAAATCTAGCTCAGTGTTTGCGCGCAGAGAGCTCTGCGAAATACCACATGAAAGAACTGCGAGACGGTTGTGCATCATATGGAATATTTCACACCACCGAGATAGCTTAGACCATGAGTGTAGAACGCTGGTGAGCTGCATGTGGCAGATTGCATGTCATAGTGTGGTGGTGGATACATAATGATAGTGACACGAATCAGGAAAGACGATAGCATACAACTCACTTTGAACAAGCTATCAGGTACATGTGCGACACTCGGACAGAAGTCACGCACAAATTGGAAGGTGGCACCCATGATCTTCTTCTCACCCCCGAGTTTGAAGCTAGAACAACGAATTGAATCGTCAGCGTAAACGGAAGACAGAGATGGACGCACTACCTGCGATGTTTCAACGCCAGCTGCATCTTGTACTTGCACACCGCGCATTCAAGTCGCAGCACGACCTTTTTCGTGGTCTTGGCCTAAAAACAACATGCACGTGAGGAAGGGGAGCAACGCATGTACAATCGTCAACGCACCTTTTTGTGAAAGACGGGCTTCATCTGATACCATGACCCAATTGTTTACGATCGTAACGACGTTTCCCTTGGGCGAAAAGTAAATCTTTGCCCTTTTTGTATTGCGTCACCTTGTGGGGCCCGGAACGAAAATGATGGATACATTGGATGTATATCATGACAAGCACGCACGCATGTGTGCTTCTTGCCCTTGCAGACAGGGGAACAAGTGAGCAGCTGTGGAGAAGTACGGAGTGGGACTTACATGTCCGTCATGTCCTATGTTGTGTGGGGGCGAGGAAAGGCGACGACATGTAGACGGACGGTCACTTTGGGATGTCGACCATCGTTGTCGGCGTTGGTGTTGGCGTGGGCAAGGCCTTGCCCGGCAATTGCCGGGTGGAATTCTACTCCCCTCCTCCTGGCGGTGGTGCATCTGGATACGGGGCTCCTGATGCCCAGTGAGAAAGCGTAATATGTGTTGCTAAGTGTAGCTATTTGATGATATGTAAACAAGGGGGAACTAGGCCAAACTATCGTCAACATAGGCCCTGTCTGCCACTTCGTCCGGCATAGCTACTCATAGCAGTCATGACCATTATCTGCAGCAATCCAAGTTATTTTCATCTTGATCTCGTCAGTCTGAACGTCCGAGTCCATCAACATCCCTCTGCGCAATCGTCCATTCACATCCATGTCAGACCCAACGGTATATTGGTGCGTTTGTCGTCGATATTGCAAAGGTGTTCGGAAGGCCTTGCACACACAGTCAACTTGGTGGCGACATCTACGCTCGGCATCGAGTGAAGACGAGAAGGAAGCGATACGTCTCGCAAGACGTTCGGAACGGTTTCGTGCCTTTGTATTGGGTGCCAGCGCTACATCTGGACAGAATCAATCGGAAGAACAAGAAAACGGCTCCCCTGGTATAGGTTCGAGATGAGAGGCTGCCGATGATGACAATGAGTCCCATAGGAGGACATCTAGGCGTCTCTCACCCCCGTTGGGTTTAGCTGAGGTATTTCCTCGTGTCAATGTATGTGATTTACATTTCTAACATGTTCTTAGCAACCAGATCCTGCGCCCGACCTCGACAACAGAAATATTAATATTTTTGATCCCAATCCAAGTGACGAGGATGACCACAATCATGGCGTTGATCCTGAGGTATTTTCTTGTGTCGATGTATGTGATTTTCGTTTCTAACATGTTCTTAGCAAAACTGGGGGCAACCAGATCTTGCGCTCGACCTTGGCAACGGAAATACTTTTGATCCGAATCCAAGTGATGAGAATGACCATAGTCATGGCGCTGATCCCAGGCCCAATAATAATGAGCGCCAAGACCCCAGGAGTGATGAGAATGGTGGCCAGGACAGTGGTTCTAGTCACGATGGGCAAGATCTTGGTGGAGATGCTCCTGATATCCCGCGTGGAGGCAACACGGCCATTGCTGATCTTGACTTGGATGAACTCGCTCGTGTTGCTACTTTTCCCAAACACATCCGTGACCTCTCGTTCGTCCAGGCACTCCGAAACGCCTCTCTAGATGACGGCATTGGACTGACAGGCGACGCTCTTGATCGTCTTCGCAATCCCCCTCACGAATCCCTTGAACCAGATCCAGACACCAAGCTCGCCTTGTCGATGTTTTTCGCACTCGAACACTCATCAGAGGAGAGCTACGAGAGGATACGGCGCAGCATTCATGACCGACACCCTGACACATTGCTCCCAAGCTTCTACCATGTCAAGCAGATGCTTGCTGACTTCAGCGGAGTGACATCCTTGGTCAACAACATGTGTATCAACTCCTGCGCCACGTTTGTCAGACCATATGCTCATCTTGACCGATGTCCCGAATGCAACGAAGCCCGGTATGATCAGACAAGGTTGGAAAACAGCAGTGGCAGTATCAAGGCTCCCTGTGCTGTCTTTAACACTATTCCTGTTGCTCTGCAGCTCCAGGCGCTCTGGCGACATCCTGAGAGCGCTCACAAAATGCGATACTGAGAGCAATGAACTCAGGCGATCTTTGCAGAGCTTCAAGCAAATGATGGGTTTGTCAAGGCGTATGATGATGTGTTTTGTGGCAGCACTTATCTTGATGCCGTTCATGACCAGAAAATACTGCCGACTGATATGCTTCTCATGTTATCGATCGATGGGGTGCAAATCTATGAAAAGAAGGAGTCCAACTGCTGGATATATATATGGATCATCCTCGACCTCTCCCCCGAGCACCGATACAAAAAGAAGCACATTTTTCCGGGTGCGATCATCCCTGGCCCGAAGAAGCCCAAGTTTATTGAGTCGTTCCTATTCCCTGGATTCCACCACCTCTCAGCAGTTCAGCGAGAGGGACTTCGCATCTGGGATGCTTCACGGTCGCGCGAGTTTGTCTCTCGCCTATTCTTCTTTCTT